>CAUEGO010000314.1:0-20434 GCA_958496205.1 Idaea biselata
AAGTGGGTCTTGACCTCCGACACAAGAGAACGCCATTTTTCCACGGCGTCCCTCCAGCGGTATCTGGGCCGACCGACTGGGCGGCGGCCATTTGGGAAAAACTGATCAAACTATCAAGTTATTCGTTGTATTATATCTTTTCAAAATAGTGTCCATTTATGTCAATACATCTCTGCATCCGATAGAACAAAGTGGGCAAAGTGCCTTTTTCAGTTATAACCTACCTTTTTTGCCTCTCAGACGAAACAAAGTTCGGAGCTTCGCATCGCCGTTCGGGTCACCTAGTCTTCTTCTTCTTCTTATCTTCTTCTTATATATAAAAATGAAACGTTTTCCGTTGTCACGACACCACGCGTGAACGGCTGGACCGATTTCGATAATTCTTTTTTTGTTGTGTTTGCTATTGTCAGGAGAAGGTTCTTATGAAAGAAAAAATGCTAAACCGATTTTGATGAATTTTATTTTTTTATACTAAACGACAGGACAACGTCTGTCGGGTCAGCTAGTATGCAATAAAAACTTTCTTTTGTTGTCACTATTCCAGTTATTAACAAAGCCAGTGAACACCTCGCTGCAACTGCAGTCGCCCCCGGAGCCTCCCCCGCGCGACCGCGAGCGCGACCTCGACGAGCCCACGTCCGACCGCCCCGACCGCGGCCGCGGAGACAAGCCCCGGCGGGGGCTCAACATGAACAAACCTCCTTGGAAGTCGTAGGCTATAGGTCCCTGTGGGAACTTTACGTGAACAAACCTCCTTGGAAGTCGTAGGCTATAGGTCCCTGTGGGACCTTACGTGAACAAACCTCCTTGGAAGTTATAGGTCCCTGTGGGAACTTTACGTGAACAAACCTCCTTGGAAGTCGTAGGCTATAGGTCCCTGTGGGAACTTTACGTGAACAAACCTCCTTGGAAGTCGTAGGCTATAGGTCCCTGTGGGAACTTTACGTGAACAAACCTCCTTGGAAGTCGTAGGCTGTGGGAACTTTACGTGAACACACCTAACCACTTTAACCTCCTTGAGTAATAGGCTAGGTCCACTGACCTGAATTATATGGATAGGAGATCTCGCACTGAATTTTGTGCCTTTTTTGATCTGCGCCATGTTGCGCTGTTGTCGCGCTTTTTCTATTGAAAGTGATGGTGAACGTCCATGGAACAAATAGTTCCGAATACGGTCACCATCACTTTCAATAGAAAACGCACGACAACAGCGCAACATGGTACAAATCAAATCGTCACAAAGATCGAATGTCATTTTGTATGGTATACCAATTTCAGCATACTTGTATAGTTTTCATTTCAGTCGCTATATCCCTGTGGGACTTTACGTGAACAAGCCTCCTTGGAAGTCATAGACTATAGGTCCGAGTGGAGACTTTACGCGAACAAACCTTTTAAAAAAAACCGAACAGAATCCACTCATTGTGCTTTCATTAAATTTAAAAAATGAAATGAGAATATATTCTGTTTTGCAATCAGGTTAATGAAAATTAAAAAATATATACTTGATTTTGTATAAAATTATGAACTCCCAAACAAGACTGAATAGCACAAACCCGCCTATTTTATTGACGATTTTAATCAATTGCCTAGATCGTACACAGCTAATGAATATGCTTTTGTAATTTGTGTGCGAAATATGACTAAGTGCTAATGGCGCGTAAGAAAATTTATAGAAAATGGTGTTCAAAAATGTTATTAAACGTTTTATAACCTCTGTAGGTTCGCGCCATAAACATTCTGGAATATTACTGAGTATGACCGATAGATTTTAATAATTATTTTATGTTTTGTATGCAATATAGTAGTTAGGCTACGGAAATGGATTGAATTAAGTTTATATTCCTCGATAAGGGTGCATTTCTACTGAAACAAAGCGGGCATAGTGTGACCTATCATAGTGCTTGAAATATTTGGTCTGCATAAAACGGTGTCATTGGCCCCCGCCCAGGCTTCGCTTTAGTGGAAACGCACCCTAAGTATGAAGCTTAGATCTCGAATTTTATGCATTTGTTAAATTAAACCAGATTTGTACTTACATTAAGAATAAAATTTTATCATTAATAAATGTATATATGTTAATAGATTTTTGTTTTTTCTTTTCTATTTTTTGCTACACACAAACTCATGATGGCATGTGACGGACGACGTGATCTTACATGTAGCAATTGGGATGTGAAGGTTACAGGTGAGGTTAGGACGGCATTGGCTGCACTGACCCACATATTAATACGTCCAAGGCCTGATTCGACAAAACTAGAATAAGCAATGAATAACAATTAACTGCGTCAATCATCATTTTTTTCGACTGAACAGCTCGGTAGTCTCATACGAAATACGATTTCGGCGTAGAACTGCGGTCCTTTTCGTTGCCTTTTCCGTTTGGTTAAATCAAGCCCAGGAGAAGATTTAAATTAAAGTAGGTAGGGAAGTACGTTAATATAATAAAAATATACGTATTTCTTTTTCAAAATAACCGTTTTATTCAATTACCATAAATGCGAATTAAAAATACATTCATCTTTAAAATATGATTACAATGGCATCACGATTCTTATAGAAATGTACACTTACTATATTATATTATAATCACATTTTGATTTACTCCATTCAAGGCAAGAAATTAATAAAGTTTTACAATTAATTCATTATAATTAATAAACAATAAGTATAAAATACACAACCTAATTCAATTAAAAAAGCTTTTCGAAAAGTAATACTAAAATGTTAAGAAACAACATTTTTTAGTATAAGTACCTACTCAGAAGTATTTTAGTAATACTATTTTTTTTTTAATAAACTTGCGGCTATATGGATTAATTAAGAATTTCAATTGATAATTTCATAGTAATATGAGAGATTCAATGATTATTGCACTGTATTAATCTATTTCTAGGTATTAAGAGGCAAATACAATTCTTTATAATATCAGTATTGATAAGCAGCGCACGTAACACGTTACCTCCCACTGCAAAATTCCACACTTAAGCGGTGGCTTATTGAAGTACCTACTGACCGTGAAAGGCGCTGCAAAAGTAAAAAAAAGAACCAAAACCATAATGCTTCCACTACCCTTAGGCTACGTTTCCATCAGAGCTATGCGAGAATGCATTTCTACAAAAAGTGGCCGACCATTCTGACGTCATTTTGGCCGGACCAGCTTCGATTTCTCACCATCCACTGTTACATGTTCTACGTTCTATTATATGCCAAGATTTAGTACCTATTTGGTACCTACGCATATATTTTCAGTCCTAGGAAGCTCTAATAAAAAGTTAGTACAAAAAACCATATTATTATAGCGGTTGCTAAAATGTATTACTTAACAAAAATAGTTTGGAGTTAGTCTATTGCATGGGCCGGCCGTCAGCTAGGACACGATAAGTCTGATAGAAAAAAGAAGGATCTATTGGTTCGCAACGCTATAGCTCTGGTGGAAACAAAACCTTAGGCCGGTATTATAGAACGTGACTCAAACAGAGATCTCGACTTGAAACTCGTTTTAACTCAGCATCATTGGAAAATTTACAGTTTCTTACAGTAGGTAAGTGGGGTAAAGTGGGCTTAGGTACTTATGTTAATTTTACAAATACGGCTTATAAATAGAGTCTCAAGTCAAGATCCCTTCTTGAGTCGCATTTTGTAATTCGGCCTTAAAGTAGTGTTAAATAATTTTATCATAACATTTTTGATTATTTGAAGAAATGTTTTTCAAAAATTGCACCCGACAGGACTTGAACCTGCAATCTCGACATTCCGTGTCGCGCGTTTACCAATTGCGCTACAGGTGCCTAGGCGGCGCTACAGGTGCGCTACAGGTGCCTAGGAGGCGCCTGTAGCGCAATTGGTAAACGCGCGACACGGAATGTCGAGATTGCAGGTTCAAGTCCTGTCGGGTGCAATTTTTGAAAAACATTTCTTCAAATAATCAATTATCCAAGTGTAGGGATTACTTTAAAAATAAAATCATAACATTTTTTTTAAACCGAAAGCTACGGAACACCTATAAAATATACAGGGATATTGTAAACTAGTTAGCGTTCAAATAAGGGGTTGTTCTACATGTCTACTAAACAACACGTAACTTACTAATTTCCAATAACCCTGTATATAACCTTCTACAATCGTACAACGCAATGTGCAAGCGCCCTTATTGTCTAACACATCTATATTTATATGAATTTTATTCAATTTATATTATTTATATTTATTTATACAATAATTAACGATTAAAATAAATAAAAAACCAGCATTCTGTAAACATAGCTTTAAGACTATGAACAGAAATCAATTGTTACAATTAAAAAGTCCTGTAGTAAAATATTTGATTAGATTTTTTTTATTGACTAACTGTGCCACGCGGGTTTACCCGTATTAATCTTAATCCGGTTGCAATATCGGGATAAAAAGTTGCCTATGTATTATTACAGGCATCTACAAACGAAAATACACCGTAATCGGTTCAGAAGTTTAAGTGTTAAGGTGCAACAAAGAAACAACCGAACATTGGTCCTTCGAGCCGGATTAAAAGCATTATTTTTTAATCCCTCGTCCCACTTCCAGCGATTTAAATAGCTTGATTTGCACTGATTTTCGTTCAAGGACGGAGTTGTTCCTCCGCAGTAGAAATCAAGCTATTATTAAAAAAATAGGACTCCAGAATCACTGACTTTTAGATACAGAGTCATAGTATTGATACTACATTGGTACCAACTTTCGTATTTGTTTTATTAGTAGGATAGGATATCTAAACTATACCATTATACTCTTAAGTAGCAACGAAATTGTAATAAGTATTCGAAGGAAATCTATTCATTATCGCTATCAACTATTTCAGTTCCAAACACCTTCCCTTATTAATGTGGGTTCCCTAATTATCGTGGGTGGGTGCCTAATTAACGCGGGCTCCTAATGTACGCCAACTCCAAATCGATATAAAGATCGTGTTAAATCTAGATATTAGGGGGTACCCTAATATCTAGATTTAACAAGGTCTTTTGATTCGATTTGGAGGTGGCAACAAATTGTGTGAATTTAAAAAGTTTTAGTAGAAAATGAGTTTAATTTCATATCAGCATCGCGAAAACAGAAGAAAAGTCTTGATAAATTTTAGTAAGACGATCCAATACAATAACAAACATAATGTTGTTGGAATACTTGTAGTGACTTCAGAAAGAGATAGAGATCTTCAGAGACTTAAGACAAAGCGAGAACAAAAACTTCTTCTAGAGAAAAAACTAGAACTAAAAACTCTATTTACTGCCATCAAAATTGTGATGTTTTTTTATTGCACAGTCTCAAATGAATAATTATAACTAGCTGCCCGAACTTCTACCTACAACAGAGTTCTTCTTCTGTTCGTATAGTGGTGTCACCTGTTTTTATTAGAGTTGTCAGGTCGCCCTAAGGCCCTCTAACTTGACCCGACGACTGCTATCTATATCTGCTGTCTCTTAACTCTTTCAATTTAGTGTGAACGATATCTATTTATCCGTTCCATTTCTATTTGTCCATTCCATTCCTATCTATTTATCTACTCCATTCCTATCTGTTTATCTATTTCAATCCTATCTGTTTATCCATTCCTATATGATATCTTTTTATCCAATCCTATCTATTCGTTCTTTCTATTTATCCATTTCCTGGCGGCGTTAACAATAAATAATGATACAAAAAACAAGAGGAATGAAACCGGGAACATCGCTCGGATGATGATGACGACATTTTATTGAAGAAATATTTACTAGCGATGCGATGGGCCGACTAGTCGCCGACCTAGTGGCCTAGGCCAGAGCGGAGGCTGGCAGTGAAGAGTGCTTGGGCTTGGCCTTGTGAAGGAACACCTTGATGCAGCCGTTGAAATCCGCACTCACCAGCACGTGGCCGGTTTGGGATGACGACACCATTGACGTCTCGGGGGATTTCTGGAACAACACATTACAATTTGATTAATTACTAGCTGCGCCACGAGGTTTTACCATCGTAAGTTCCCGTCCTGAATATCGGTTTAAAAGTAGCTTAGGTGTTAATCCTGATCTCCAGTCTCTGAATAGCCCTGCAGATTGAAACCTGAACCTTGAGCTATCAAAAAACTTGGTATGCACGCACATACCAAGTTTTATAGCAATTCGTTCAGTAGTTTTTGCGTGAAAGAGTAACAAACATACTTAGAGATCAACGTTCTGTTTTTTTAATTCTTCTCTTTTTTTCGTGTAGTGGTGTGGCTCATCTGCTGTTAGAGTTTTAGGTCGCCCTAAAGCTTCTAACTTGACCTAACAACTGCTATCGGAGATAACAACCGTTATAGCTCGACTCTGGGACTACTGCACCCCAACCGGTATTTGATGAGTCCGCAAATATTTGAATGATCCATTAGCAATTTTACAACTAATCTTCGTGTCCATTCTCCTTTAATTGATGCTAGCCCAAAACTAAGCAACTAGGCTTGTACTATGGGTACTAGACAACGTATATACTACATATTATTCTTTTTTGTAAGTATGGTTTTGGTCTTAGAATCAGAAATAAATATTTATGGTCAGCATAACTACTTATTCCCGGCGGGAATTGAACCCACAACCTTCTGCATTGCAGCCGACGCGCCACAGATGTGGCGTGTGGTCGGGGTATCTACCACTAGACCACCACCGTCACCGTCAGTAACTCACAGGTTCCTCGTCCCGCTCGGCCAGGTCCCCCTCCTCCCGCTTGGCGCGCTCCTCCCGCTCGGCCACGGCGCGCAGCATGTGGTCGGGGTTGGGTGCGAACACGGCGCACGTACAGACCGCGACATGCGCCTTGATCCCCTCCCAAAAATCGTTGCGGTCGCGTCGCACGGACGAGAACTTGGAGTAGTCGTGGTAAGTCTTCCAGATGTAGATGCATTGGTTTTCTGACCCACTCACTATGTATTTACCTGAGGAAAGAAGTAAATATATGTGACAAGCTTCGTTCCGCGGTTTCAACTGCGTAAGTCTTACGCCTTATAGACTTACGCACGCGAAAAGTTGCAAGTTTGAGCTTTTGTTGGTAGACAAGGTTACTGAACGTCTGGAGAGTGGAGAAGTTTAGTTAATCTGATGTGTAGATAGTAATAGCAGTTTACCTAATAGTTGACGCCTTGCGGCGCTCACAGTTGCCCAACTTTCATACAAAGTTGTTTCCCTGGACCGGTCACATAAGTTGTAGGAAAGGTCACATAAGTTGTAGGAAAAGTCACATAAGCTGTAGGAAAAGTCACATACGTTGTAGGAGAGGTCACATAAGTTGTAGGAAAGGTCACAGTTGTAGGAAAGGTCACATAAGATGTAGGAAAGGTCACATAAGATGTAGAAAAGATCACATAAGTTGTAGGAAAGGCCACCTGAGTTGTAGGAAAAGTCACTAAAGTTGTAGGAAAAGTCACAAAAGTTGTAGGAAAAGTCACATAAGTTGTAGGAAAGGTCACATAAGTTGTAGCAAAATGTAGAAAATTTGCCACATGACTTGTCACCAAGGACTAGGGACCAAGACCATTGAGAGGTACTTACCATCATGAGAAAATGAGGCCTTAATTTGACTGGAAACGTTGACATATCCCTTGTACTTGCAGGACAAGTTGAGATCCCTCAAGTCATAGAGCCTGATTCTGCTGTCGTTGGAAGTGACCAGGATCTTGTCGTCGTTGGGCATGGGTTCTATGCCGCTGATCTTGCGGCCGGTTGAGTTTTTACCCCGAGTTGAACGGACGTCTATTTGTGTGTGGTACTTGAAATAAAAACAAATTTGGTTTTGAAGATTTAGTGTTTTTGAGGAAAGGTGTCTCGTGAATCAAAGCGGAACTAAAATGAGTACCTACTGCAAGATATTCATTATTTTCACTTTAATTATTCTCTAAATTTCTTTTATGATTTAGATTTTTAGTGTTAACAACACCTAAAGTAAAGTTTTCGGTTCGAAGAAATTTAGCACGATTTTTAATGTTATTTTTATTTTTAATTTAATTTTGGAACAAAAATAATTATTTCTACAATACATAAATCTCATGTCAAGAAATTGGCTTTTTATTTTCATTTCGAAAATAATAAAAACAGATCAAACAGTCATAAATTAAAACTAATATGGTACTGCAATAAAATAAAATGGTACTTTAGGTTTTTTCCGGAGATTAGCGCTACGTCTCCTTACTCTGGGCACAGTAAAGACACAGAAACTATACAGTAGTCTAACTTTAGACTTTCGTTCAACTCGAACTTAACCTGTTTTAAGTCAGAGATCTACTGCTTCAAGGGAGTTAAATAAGGAATATTTAAATGAGAAATAGTATCTCACAAATACAACAATATACACACAAAACACAATAAAAATGGCAAATACATACCTTTAGTTGGTCCGTTGTGTAAAATATGCATCGACCATCGTAAGTCCCGACGACGGCAAACTTTCCGTTCTGACAGAAGTTAGCTGCTGTTATTAGTTTCGTTTTACCGTCTACTTCATTCCATACTGCGACCTGGCAAATTAGAATTAAATTATTTTCGAGTTTGACGCCACATAATCTTTTGAACGGCTGAGCCGATTTCGATTAAACATAGCTAGGAACACTGGCGCATAAGTCACTATAATATAATGATTTGCTTCCATCAATCAGTCGGTCAGGACAGAGCGTTTTATAGATATAGTTTTGCGCAGTTCGCCAGGACAAAAAACGATTATATTTATACCCTACCTTATACCCTATTTCAGAAACTTAAATCAAAAATGTAAACAAAAATCCCATACATATATTTGAAAGTGACTCTTTATTCACTTTTTCCTTTAAAATTGACAGTTCTTTGTTTACATTTTTGATCTAACCGCCGCACTCAGAGACATTTAATGGTTACTTAAACTATACTAAGTAACGATTTTTCAAAGATTATCTTTACTTAGTATAGTTTAAGTAACCATTAAATGTCTCTGAGTGCGGCGGTAAGTTCTGAAATAGATTATAATTGCTAAGTACCCAAGTTACATTAGAGCCTAGTTGCAAATTGGACTACATTTTTTTAAGTCAAGTTGATGCCTATGACAGCTTGCCTTTTCGGCCATCTGATACCTAACCCTTGTGGGAATGTTTAGATCATTGACGATGGTCAATTGGCCCACGTTTGGCATGGCCACAAGTCACAACGGGCAACCGACCTTCTTATCGGGTATGTCCCACAGCCGCAGCTTGCCGTCCAGACTGCCGGAGAGGAAGTAGCGGTCGTCGCGCGGATGGAACACGATGGCGGTCACGAAGTCGATGTGCTGGAAGCAGCAGAGGCACTCGCCGCGCGATATGTGCCACAGCCTCACTGTCTTGTCCATTGAGCTGCAAGTATACAGATTGGAAACCGATATAACGAAAAAAACGGTCGAGTACGAGTCTAATTGAACGTTTGTCTATATTGCATTATATTGGTACCTACGATACAAGATTGTGATTAGTGTAGAACCGATGTCTGATATACATATGTACTTAATACTAGCTGACCTGGCGAACTTTGATCCGCCTTATAGGAAAAAAATAGAAAGAAAAAGTATCATATGTCTTCCAATCATCAATTATCATATTGTCTCCAATTTTTAGCCAAATCGCTTAAGCCGTTTTTGAGTCATAGATAGTGTAACTAACACGACTTTCTTTTATATACAGGGTGCCCCAGAAACGAGTGTCAAGCGAAAGTCCAGAGGTAGAGGACGTTAAGGGGTACCCGAATCACACCCATGTATGTTCCGCGATTTTTCGTAGTTTAGGAGTTGTGGCCTTTTTTCTCATTTTTCCACTAAAATGCGCCCACTGAGACCTATTTACTCATACTAACTTCAATAATTGAGATAATTGGCTGATTTCTTTTCACATGTGGAGCTGAATAATAGGGTCATGTTACCTGTTACAAAAAAAAGGCGTAACACTAACCAAACTGTTACAAATAAAAAAAGTATTTCATAAAGAGAGCGTAGACAAAACGCAATAAACACTTTAAAGAGCAATTAAAAGAAAAACTCTCCTTACTTCATTAGCCATCTACCCTATTATTTTTATTGGTCTATCGATAGAGGATCATAGCAAAAATTTTATTTTAAAATTCTGTTGTCGAAAATTCTCTCACTCATTCATTCCTATTACTAAGACTTCGCTGTCTGACCGTCTGTCACCGGGCTGTATCTCATAAACCGTGATAAAATTTTTACAGAGGATGTATTACTGTAGCCGCAAATATTTAAGGGAGCTCCCATACAACTAACGTGATTTTTGACATAAAAACGCAACGATACCACGATGTATTTTACCACTAGCGCCATCTAGTGATATTTTTTGTCTTCCGCAAAAACACTTCCGTACAAATCTTAATTAAGATTTGTATAAATAAATGTATTAAATAAAATAAGAACAAATATGTTTTTTATGTTATTAGATTAGGCCGGGAGTTTCCCTTCAGGTTTAAGTAAGATGAGTGAGAGACTTTTCGACCAAAGAATTTTTAAATAATTTTTTTGCCTTGATCCTCTAATGATAGACCAATAAAATTAATAGGGTAGATAGCTAATGAAGTAAGGAAGTTTTTGAAGTTAGTTAGGAAAAAAAATAATAGGCGAGTTTTTCTTTTAATTGCTCTTTAAAGTGTTTATAGCGTTTTGTCTACGCTCTCTTTATGAAATACTTTTTTTATTTGTAACAGTTTGGTTAGTGTTACGCCTTTTTTTTGTAACAAGTAACATGACCCTATTATTCAGCTCCACATGTGAAAAGAAATCAGCCAATTATCTCAATTATTGAAGTTAGTATGAGTAAATAGGTCTCAGTGGTCGCATTTTAGTAGAAAAATGAGAAAAAAGACCATAACTCCTAAACTACGAAAAATCGCGGAACATTCATGGGGGTGATTCGGGTACCCCTTGAGGTCCTCTACCTCTGGACTTTCGCTTGACACTCGTTTCTGGGACACCCTGTATAGAGAAGATAGATGAGAATTAAAAAAAAAATGATAGTTACTACTTCATAAGTAGGTAAATAAAAATTTGTTTTTTTTTAATAATAAAATGATGATATGAGGTTTTTAGACAAGTTTAAAAGTTGACTTTTTGTTTACCTCTGTGATGTCACGCCCTAGCCTTTACACTCATAGCTGTTTTAGCACGAATTTTAAATATTTAAACTAAAATGTGATTTTTTCTTTCTAAGCATTAATTGATAGCGGAAATACGTTATTAATTATAAATAATATAAGTTTTTTTTTTATTTTTTGAAGTACAGAACACTAAAAATGGATTTGAATCGTGTTTTTTTTAAACCTGCGTGTCCAGTTCCAAAAAATACCACGAAATAAAAATGGAATTACGTGAACATAAGTTGCTTGCGCTGTATATATATCATCTAAAAATAGATGAAAAGGCCTATTATTTATTATGTTTTAAAAGCGTTTAGAATAAAAAGACACAACCTCAATAGATGCGATCTACAATCTATAAGATTACTAGTCCAATAAAAATGTATGTCGAATAATACATTTCATAGTTAGATTTGAAACTACAATCTACATACCTTGACAATATAAAATAGTTCTTAGACCAAGAGACATCCAAGAGATCGCTCGTGTGTCCGGAGTAGGTGCAGAAAGGCGTCGGGCAGAAGGGAGCCGCGGGGCCGGGCGGGGCGTCGGGCGCGGGCGCCGGCGGCAGCGGCGGCCCGAGCGACTCTTGGGAGGGCGACGGGGAACACTTCTTGTTGGCGTTGTATTTCGTTCGCATCTCCTGTTACCGACAAACGTAATAATGTAGTTTTTAAGGTCGGGACAGACCAAAGTCATGGCCTGGGGGGTTATTCCAGTAATAAAATTGTCCAAAATTGTTTGAACCTTATCCCACTTGATGGTAAGTGATATTATGGTGTAAGATGTACCACGGTCATCTAGAAAAAGAAGGACGACAGTGGAACAAGAACCGACCCATCTTCTTTAGTGGCTGCACCGGTCTACGCATTGGAAAGTTCTAGTTAGACAAAAAAACATGTTTTTTGTATCTTCCATGGTTTAGATTTTCCAAGCCCTAGTTAAAAATCAACATGGCTAGAGGCGGCTTGCGATCGCTGTTTGTGGCGTCGTGGCCTATCCGAGATGATGATGAGGTAAAATGAATTGAACTTGCAGCACCACACCGCGCCCATGTGTCCGCTGCCCATCTTCTGGCAAAGTAAATGGTACCTGGAACATATTCGCAGCGTCTCTGGCCACCCACACCCGCAGCAACTTGTCCTGGCCGGCCGTGGCCAGCAGCTGCCCGCACACACTGAACTTGCAGCACCACACCGCGCCCATGTGTCCGCTGCCCATCTTCTGGCAAAGTAAATGGTACCTGGAACATATTCGCAGCGTCTCTGGCCACCCACACCCGCAGCAACTTGTCCTGGCCGGCCGTGGCCAGCAGCTGCCCGCACACACTGAACTTGCAGCACCACACCGCGCCCATGTGTCCGCTGCCCATCTTCTGGCAAAGTAAATGGTACCTGGAACATATTCGCAGCGTCTCTGGCCACCCACACCCGCAGCAACTTGTCCTGGCCGGCCGTGGCCAGCAGCTGCCCGCACACACTGAACTTGCAGCACCACACCGCGCCCATGTGTCCGCTGCCCATCTCCTGGCAAAGTAAATGGTACCTGGAACATATTCGCAGCGTCTCTGGCCACCCACACCCGCAGCAACTTGTCCTGGCCGGCCGTGGCCAGCAGCTGCCCGCACACACTGAACTTGCAGCACCACACCGCGCCCATGTGTCCGCTGCCCATCTCCTGGCAAAGTAAATGGTACCTGGAACATATTCGCAGCGTCTCTGGCCACCCACACCCGCAGCAACTTGTCCTGGCCGGCCGTGGCCAGCAGCTGCCCGCACACACTGAACTTGCAGCACCACACCGCGCCCATGTGTCCGCTGCCCATCTCCTGGCAAAGTAAATGGTACCTGGAACATATTCGCAGCGTCTCTGGCCACCCACACCCGCAGCAACTTGTCCTGGCCGGCCGTGGCCAGCAGCTGCCCGCACACACTGAACTTGCAGCACCACACCGCGCCCATGTGTCCGCTGCCCATCTCCTGGCAAAGTAAATGGTACCTGGAACATATTCGCAGCGTCTCTGGCCACCCACACCCGCAGCAACTTGTCCTGGCCGGCCGTGGCCAGCAGCTGCCCGCACACACTGAACTTGCAGCACCACACCGCGCCCATGTGTCCGCTGCCCATCTCCTGGCAAAGTCGACAGAGAAAAGATACTATTTCAATTTCAAAGTAAAAAAGATGTTGATAATGTAATTAAAGTTCTAACATTATTGTTCGCGCCATAGTGCGCGACCGATGTGAACTACGCAACGAATGCTCCGGCCGGTAATATAACCAACCATCTAAACATTATTTCTTAGTGTTTATAACACTGAGTAAATACTGCCTTTTTGAACAAATGCTTTCAAAATTTTTGTATCTGGAGGGAATTGAAATCGCGACTACTGGTATTCCGTTTCAGTGCGATAGCCGCTACACCACGCAAAGCTAAAAAAAAACTATTTTGACATTGTTTTATTTCTTCTGTTTCATTTGTACCTATGACAGTTTTGATAGTTCAAAAATTACATAGGGACATAAGATCATAAGGGTAAACAAAATATCTAAGTATTCTCACCTGCACATGCCTGACACTATTATCAAAGTCATAGGGTCCTTTATGCGAGTTGCTAGCCTTCAGCTTGATATTGGTCTCGCCTCGGACGTCGTCCGCTATATCGGCGACGTCTTCCTTATGCCGCGCTTGCGACACTTCAGCCGCAAGAGACCGCGCCGCGGATACCGTCTTACGGACCGTCGTTCCGAAGAAACGTTTTAATCTATGGATGGAGGGATATCATTCGTTTTTTACTTCATACTTTCGATAAATATAAACTGAAAATATGTACAAGATAATCCGTTTTATATGAACGTTGATCATATTAAAACATAAACGGCCGAATATTGAAATGCTACTCAAAATTTGAGGGCTACATTAACTATAAAGCGGGTCTTAAACTCAAAAATTCGTACACTCGTATTTGTATTAAATAATAAATAATTATTGCACGACGTTGCAATCTAGCCCCAAACTAAGCCCTAGGCTTGTACTATGGGTACTAGACAACGGATATACTAAATATTATACTTTTTTTTCTAAATACATGCATATGATACATAGAAAACAACCATGATAAGAAACAAACATTCATTTTAAGGCATAAATATTTGCACCCTTCGGGAATCGAACCCGCAACCTTCTGCATTGCAGTCGGGCCTTACCCCGACGCGCCACAGAGGTCGTATTATATTCGTAATTTTGAATTGGGAAGCTATTTAGTTATTGTAAGTAGCCCTAAAATTTCAAGTTGTATTTCTGTATTCGGCCAAAAATCCTATGAACGTAAAATCCACACCAAACCTATGGATACAACTGCGTCGCTTTGCAGAAAAAAATGTTGATGAACCTCTATTTGTGTCTCTGTCGCTCTTGCTTAAATGTATTAAAGTCAAATAGAGAGGTGAATAAACGAAAATTTTCATGCAAATCGACCGAGGTATACTAATACTAGATGACGCAATGATTTACTTTACAAAGTACTACCAGCAGATGACATTTTAACACAAATAATTATCGTTCCGGTCGTTGTCTCGGTCCCAGAATCAATTATTAACCGGGACGGTTAATAATTTCTCACCGTCCCGGTCGAGCTCAAGATTAGGGCTACCGGAACAGTTGAGACGGTGTGATATCAACCGTCCCGGTGAAGTTTAGAATGTATGAATCTATGCAACTTTTAAAAATTAAGTACAGTTAAAGTAAATAAATGTCCACAAATAGAGGCCTTCTGTCAGAGGGATGTCGGCAGTACAAAAAAAACAAAGACTCAATGTTGGCTAATGTCTGCAGCCTTCAATCCCTGGTAAAATCAATAGTATGTCAATACTCTACCGAAGTAACTTTTTTACCGTAAAAGCAGATGTTATTAGAGTCTAAATGACTACACAAAACACACCCAAACGCACACATTATCGCACGTACCCGCACTTTTACGGGTACGTACGCCAACAATATTTATTAATGAATTTTAATATCAATCGGAAAGCTTTTTCGTCAGACTTACGCTGTCTGTAACTTCGTCGTAAGTTTGACGAAAATTACTATTTGTTACTTGGATGAATACAAACGTTTTTTTCCCCTAGTGACACAATGTAAAATGGTAATACAAAAACCACACAGAAAAAACAAGAAAAACCTCAAAAAAATATTTCTATATGAAATATTTAATTTTTTTTCATAAAAAGCTGATCATGAAAACGTTATACAAAAGCTGAAAACTGTGTTATTGTTTAGTTATATTTCACCTGACGTTTATGTTCCCCTGTGAGTGACTTTTTACAATGTCTGCTAGCGATGTCCTAAAGAAAGACCAAATATTGAAAATCATCTGAAATTGTATCCATTTTCTCTCTCTCTCTCGGATAAAAAGACACTGTCTGACATACTTAACCCAGTGGATAAGTGTATTTGTAGAGGTATTAACAGCCTTTTGTGTTCGATATAGGGGGCCAACTATGTTTTTACGAACGAACGAACAGCCATTTAAAAATAAGTTTATTCTATAACTCTACTTTTTGTACATTATAAATTAGGTACAGCATTGTTCTGCTAGATTTGAGTAGCTACTCGATTTTAAAGTCAAATTACTATTTTGTTCAATTCAAAATGGGTTAAAAATCTTTCTCAGTCTAATATCGCACTAATGGTGAGGGGCTTACATCAATAAGACCAGGAAAAAATGTAAATATGAGTACAAATTGTGTAGGTTTAAGGTCAATATACTAACTTCTCAGTCTTCCGTTTGATCCCTGTAGCCTGCCTATCAGCAGCTTCCCGCTTTGTGTCCTTGGCTTCATCCTCGGTGCCTCCCGCGCAGACGCTTTCGCTTTCTTCATCCGTTTCTCTGCAATAACAGGGAATTACTCTTAAGGATTACTTTACTTAGATTTTAAGCTATTGTAAAGCTTTTATCGCGGGCTTTGAGCTTTGAATGAAGAAATTTTGTAACGAAAAAAACCTAACACCCCCCCTCCGCCTACCATGTTGCCATGGTAACGTGGTACAAAATAAAAAATAATTATAATTGCATAAGTTGATAAAAAGTGCTACGCAATAGCTTTACCACGGCAGTCCCCGAGTGCCACACGTTTTTTCTTCTGTTTTCGCGATGTTGGATAGAAATTTAACTCATTTTTCGGTTTTAATCGTGTGGTATTTTTAATACGATAGAATGACAAACATCTCAGTCAATCTTGAAGGAGAGACCTGGAAAGGTCTCGAAACGTTGAGCGTTGAAACAATGCTAAATGTAATAAACACCACGTGATTAAAACCGAAAAATTAGTTTTATTTCTATAGTTTAACTTGCTGATATTAGAATCTCTAAGTACTAGAATGAAAACCTGATTAGCTGTAGATAGCTGTAAAAGGTCAAAATATAAGAAATAAGATAAAATTTTAATTTGTATTTAGAAAAAAAGGCTCAAAATTCAATGACTCTAAACCACGACTCTCTTGCCTCTAGCGGGGCGCGCTAACCAACTGCGCCAATTTAACTCAAACCATAGGGTTGTATATTTCGTGGCGTATGCGCCCGTTTGAAACGCCTTTAACAAAAATAAAGCTCTGAAAGCAACCAAGGTGTTCCGCAAGGGAACATATTAGAGCCTCCCTTGTTCCTGATTTACATAAACGACTCATAATTTGAATTTTCAGAAATAAAACAACAACTAACTATTAAGGCCACATCACTAAAATAACTTAAACCACATGAATAAAACATTAACTAAAAAACTAAGCTTAAATAAAGACTAATAATATGACCAAAAGAGTCAACTACAAACGTCGAGAAACAATACAAACATTGATTAAAAGCTGTTTTAAGCGGTGACAATAATAATTGTAGAAATGTTGACAAAATAAAGGCTAAATATTTCGTAATCTGATTTTTTAATGCTCTAGGTAGATCTACTAGAAATATTTTTCCTTAAAAATATTTCTAGAAAACAAAGGCTTTTCAATACGATGAAGATAATTTTTTAAACAATAATAAATATAGCAACAACATTTACAAGGGTAACAACCCTTAATTTGACACATATTATATTTATTACTCTTGGAAAGTACTCTTTAGATAAAAGTTTTTATTTTAGTCGTCAAAAAATAAAGGTATTCTTGTTTCGATTTCACAAAAAAAGATATTTATGACGGTCCTTGTGATCCGAAAAAAATATCATTTTGAAATACAAATTTTAATAGTATCTTATCTACTTAATTTACACATATTATTATTTTTATTATACAGTATGTTACGAAATGAGTGACCAATCACAAAAAGGGTTGTTCTAGACATCTAGACGAACATCTTTTGTTCTACAACTTTCGGAAATTCTAACATTTTTTTTAGTAAATTTTGAGGTTATGTTTGTTTGAAAATCAGCTTTTTCCCGCGAGAGGATTTTTTTATTTGGCCTATAGTTTTAAATAGCCAATGCACAATTCTATTAATTGATGGTCCTTACTTTAAAAAACCCGGCCAAGTGCGAAACTCGCGCACGAAGGGTTCCGTACCTAAAATGGTTTACAACAACTTTGATTCAAAGAAAATCTGAAACTTATAAGAAACTCTTTGGGCAGTGAAGGCAGACTAGTATATTTGACAGATAGGGCAGCCATTTTGAATTCCATGACCAACTCGATTTGACTTGACCAATCAGAAGCGACCTCACATCGTAGAATTCCCTTGTAGTTTTTGAAACACGTTTGTTGTATGGGAGCCCCTTTTAAATAATTGTTTTATTTGTTTTTAGTATTTGTTGTTGTAGCGGCAACCGAAATACATCTTCTGTGAAAATTTCAACCTTCTAGCTATTACGGTTCATGAGATACAGCCTGGTGACAGACGAACAGACGGACGGACGGACAGACAGACAGCGAAGTCTCAGTAATAGGGTCCCGTTTTTACCTTTAGGTACGGAACCCTAAAAACACTGATTTTCAAGCGAACATAACCTCAATTTTTTTTAAAACAAAGTTCGAATTTACAATAGTTGTTGAACAAAAGTTGTTCGCTTATACGTCTAGACAAGCTCTTTATGGTCTCACTCATTTCGTAACATACTACATATTTATTAACCGACTTTTCGGTTCAATTGGACCGTTTTGTTTTAAATATTGGTGTTGTGTCAATAACAGGGTGGTGTTACCCTTTGTGAACTGTACGTAACAAGTAATTACTAATTAGTTATTTAACCGTTCAACGTCGCCGGCTTTAGTCCGGAGACTGGTCAAGTTGAAGGTAGACGCATACACCGTCAGAGAGAGACGGTCGCGCCACGCGCGGCGCGCCGTCTGCGAGTGCGAGTGAGATGACGTGCTTAGAACAACAAACAATATTCCTATATTTCTCTTCGGTTTTTGATACTGACCATACCATACGCTCGTTTCTTTTCTGTTCATTATGTCCACTGAAATGAACCTTACAAGTACGCTGGAATTGGTATACCATACAAAATGACATTGTGATGATCTTTGTGTCGATTTGATTTGCGCCATGTTGCGCTGTTGTTCGTTCCACGGACGGTCACCATCACTTTCAATAGAAAATGCCCGACAACAGCGCAACATGGCGCAGATCAAATAGGCACAAAATTCAGTGCGCGATTACCTGTCCAGCGACTTGTACCATGGAGGTCAGTGATTATGTCAGTTACATGCAAGGACGATGTGGAGCCCATGTCAGGGGGAAACCAGTAGCGATAACGTCAAGTGGTCAATAACCATGTCATTGCATGACACTGGGCATGTGCCTTCCATGCACATACTTGCAATGTTGCATAAGGATAATCATTTTTTTGTACTTACAATATATTATTATTATTTTCTAAGTGATGTATATACAGGATGTTCCCAGGGTGTATTAAGCCGAAAGGGGGTTGTTCTAGGCGAACAAGATTTGTTCTACAACTTTTGGAAATTCGAAGTAGTTTTCGAAGAGTTTAAAATTTACGTCATTATCAGCTGTTTCTTAAAGTTTGAGGTTGACCTAAAATTTAGTTTAGACCACTACAATTTAAATATTTATTGCCTTAATTTACAAAAACAGCTGTTTTTTTTTTAAAAACCAATTCATTATTTTGGGGAAAAAAAATAGTTCCATTTTCCAAAAGTCCTAAAACAAAAGTTGTTCGCCTAGACGTCTAGAACAAGCCCCTTTCGGCCTTAAACCTGGGAACAGCCTGTATGTATCTATTATATGTGTTTTTGGAGAATAAATGGTTCAATGAATAAATAAATTCTCTAAACACACAGCGCCATCTAGACCCGTGGTAAGCGACTCAGCTTGTGTTACGGTGACTAGACAATGGATATAATACATTTATTTATTTTTCTTTTGTAAATACATACAAATTATACATAGAGGGACACCTCGGCCAGAAACAAATATTTATTTTTTAAGCATAAATACTTGCACCCGGCGAGAATCGAACCCGCAACCTTCTGCGTTGCAGTCGTGCTTTCGTACGAAGCGCCACAGAGGTCGTCAAATGTACATCTTCTACATTATTATAAAAGAAAGTCGTGTTAGCTACACTATTTATAACTCAAGAACGGCTGAACCGATTTAGCTGAAAATTAGTAGGGAGGTAGCTTAGAACCAGAAGGCGGACAAGGGATTTTTGCCTCTAAGGCAGAACAAAGTTCGCCGGGCCAGCTAGTATATAGTTATCAGCGATTTATAAAATCTGCGAGTTATCATGCAGACCATCCAACGATTGTACAACAAACGAGGTGATACGTTACCTAGTGTTCTCATCGTTGTCATCGTGGGTGTGGATGTACTCGGAGGTGAGCCGCATGATGTGCAGACTGAGCGGGTTGATGCACTGCGGGAGCTTCGTCTCCGCTACGCTGAGGGGGACGCGCTCGCCTGGAAGGATATACATTGAGTTTAAGCAATCTGAATACAGATCAGCAGATGCAGAGCAGATGGTCGTTGGGGCCGAAAAGTTCTCGAATGGAGACCGCGGATCGGAAAGCGCGGCGTTGGACGTCCACCAACGAGATGGACGGACGACTTGGTTAAAGCCGCGGGTTCACGGTGGAAGCTGGCCGCTTATGACCGAAGCATCTGGAGATCTATGAGGGAGGCTTATGTCCAGCAGTGGACTTCTTACAGCTGAAATGATGAATCTGAATACTTCATGCTGAGGATTGACAAGAAATAAAAGCTCTATAGGGACCCATTCTGGAACTTTTCAAGGAGCCATCCTAAGCTCTAAGCTGGACGTAGACAAGCTTTCGACGCTTTCGGTTTACGGAATGCTTGCGCAGGAGT
>CAUEGO010000314.1:20634-80909 GCA_958496205.1 Idaea biselata
GAGGCCTACTTACACTGGTTTATTATGTTTTGTATGTGGATAGCCTTTAAGGGCCCTATTCTGAAAAACTGAAAATCCATGTCGGGCGCATCGAAAATTGTTGATTATTTCATGACGGAATGTCGAAGAACTTTTTTTTGTGTACAGATTGTAGGCGACATTGTATCCGATATTTTAGTGCAGTTTCCATACAAATATGTCGAAACGTATTGAAGCCTATCGACATTTTAGCCAAATCAGACATTTTTTATCTAAAATTTGGATAGGCTTTGCACCAATAGGAGGTTCTTGTCTTAAAACTACACCAAAATGTAGGAAACAATGTCACCTACAATCTGTGCACAAAAAAAAGTTCTACGACATTCCGTCATGAAATAATCAACAATTTTCGATGAACCTGACAGGGATTTTCAGTTTCAAGGTCGTTGGCGTATATACTCCTCTTAATTTACAGTTTTAATTTTATGTATTTACCATTTTGTGTTCCTATTCTACTGTCGGCGGTGACAGGATCGTCTGATATGGTAGAAGGTTCTCTCGACGAGGCCGAAGGTAGAGGCATTGTGTCACGGAAATTCGCTATAACAAAATAACATTATACACTAGAAATATTTTTACAACGAAATGCATCATCAAAAATCTTCCTGTGACGGGGTTCGAATCCACACTCGCCACGTGACTCGGTGAATTAATGATTATGCATCTCAAAACCATTAATTCACTGTAACCGCACAGTTCTAACTGCTGTTTCTAATAAGGCAGAATAAGATTTTTCTTCTGTTTTCGCGATGTTGTATTGAAATTAAAGACATTTTCAGTCCATCCAGAAGAAGGGACCTGGAAAGGTCTTGAAACGTTGAGCGTTGTAACAATGCTAAAAGTAATTAATACCACGCGATTCAAACCGAAAAATGTCTTTAATTTCAAGGCAGAATAAGTTTAACACAGATAGAATACTTGATATCAGAATCGCGAGGAAACCGCGCGGCTTTTAAAAAACCCGCCGTTATCCAAGCGAGCCCTTAGTATAAAAAAACAGCTATGACTATTAACTATTTTTCCTAAAAAAAAACCTCTTGAGATAAGACTTACAATGCGATTCCGAAGCCCCGCTAAGTATCCGTCCTATTCTGCCGAGTGACGTCATACTTTGCAAACTCATTGTGTCATGAGAAATTATTCTGTGAAAGAAAGAACTTGTTTCAGATGATGACGGCATGATAGATATCGTTTCTAATATGACTCATATTGACAAGGGCGCTACCGCTTTTATTTATTTGATGTTTGATACCTAAAGTGTAGATTAGTGATGGGCCGACCAGTCGTCAACTAACAATTATGCAATTAAATCAATATTTGTTGAATTAATGGTACAGTTAGAAAGTGGGCAGTCAAAAAAACGTAAACAAACACCTCCAAACTGGGGCGTTTCAAGATGTATTAGCCCTATCCTATTTTTTTTTTAAAGTGGTTCCTCCATTTTTTGGAAATTTTGATTACAACTATCTCGAATATCTCTAAATTTTAATGATTTTCATTGCCGACTAGTCGGCTAGTCTGCTAGTCGGCCCATCTCTAGTATAGATAGATTACTTGATATCTTAATGGATTTTTAAGTGGAAAACACTACATTTTTTTCTAGTTGACATAGTTGATAGATAGATAAATTCTTTATTGTACTAACACCACAATAAAAAATACAATTTAAAGAAAAACTTGAACAACTTATTTCTAGGTGGCACAATGAACAGCCTTATTGCTTAAAGCGATCTCTTCCAGGCAACCTTTGGATGGACGAGAAGTAAAGAAAGATAAAAGGTGGGATGTTAGTCAGGAGAAAAGGAACTTGAAAAATATAATAACAATAGTGTGACACATACAAATAGTAACGGAATACAAAAAAGGGATATGTCTCACTTCGTAGCCTATAATATCTCAATTTAGTATTCTCATGGGATTGGGACTTAAGCAGGTGAAACCGTGGGTGCAGCTAGTTTAAAATATATCTCACAAAGCTTACTTGAAAGGGTGTTCAAGTGTGTAGTTCTGGTCGACAGATCCCGAAGGATCTGGCATCACACCCTCGTCTTCTTCTTCAGTCTGTAGGCAGCGGCGGAGTTCTTGGAACTTCTTTCTACCTTGGACTACCTGCAAACCGGAATAAATGGTGTTTTAAATGTTTAAAAGCATTTGCAAAGTAAATAATAAAACTATACTATCCAGTAATTCACCGCGAAATATTGCAAGCCTAGTTGCACAAGTTTTTTCCTCTGGACAACTAACTTGAGAGGCCCAACCTTACCAACCTAACCACCCTTACCAAGGGTGGTAAGGTTGGTAAGGGTGGTTGGGTAAGTTCACTTCATTTAATATACATTGTTACGAATTATAGATTTGCACTGAAAATCTGTGATATATCTTTATTACAGCATTATTAACCGTCTTTTATTTTACTGTATGTGTCTAGTCTAGTTAAGTTGCTTGCCTTGTTCCATCTTGTTGTTGATGTTTTTCATGTATAGTGGAACAAAAATAAATGAAATTCTAATCTATTCTATTATCATCACTCTTATGGTGAAGAAAATATCAAGAGGTAACTAATATCTAATGTTCCATATATGACGTTACATATGGAAAATACCCAGGAAAACCTTATGACCTTACATTAGTAATTATAGTTCTATCATCTTCTACGCTCCCACTGGGCACTGGTTCTTCAGTCTTCATCAGCTGGTACTCCTTTACCGGCTCCTTGAGCCGTGCCGGGCTCTTGTCCTTCTCGGAATCTACCGTGTCTGTGATAGTTATACTTTTACAGAGAGAAGATCTTCTGGAACAGAATAAGAGGAATTTTTAAGTGATTGACCATTCTGCATTTTTAATAGGTGATCTGTTGTTGATCTATTGTAATAAAATTCACAGTCCTGACTAACTAACTGAGCTAATATATCAATGCACAGCCTAAACCACTTATTCTAGAGATATGAAATTTGGAGTGTGGTATTTGTAATGTGTAGTACCTACCCGCTATGAAATAATTGGGTTTTTGGCAATTTCCATGGGTATGTGTTCAGGATCTTATGCCTTATGCAATCACCTGCTAGCTGGGGATTTCACTTTATTTATTTCTTTAAATTTTTAAACAAATTTATATTGCTAACTGACACAAACACATAAATGTTATATTATTTTTTAAACTTTTTACTCTAAAACTGAGCGTTAGAATCTAAAGTTGATGCCATACTGATTTCTATTTAGCATGTAACTCATTTATTATGCTAATATACCTGTTACATGTATAAAACTAGATATGGCAATAGATTACATTTGTAAAAACTCCAGTAACAAGTAGGACTATTGTTTTTGTGTATTTTGTTTTGGTCTAATAAACTCATTGTTCCAATTTAGTTAAGTCAGTTAGGTGCAGTTGTCGCTGCAGCAGCCGAAGGTATATACACAAGAATTGATTTCGAAAACATCTGTTACCACGAATCAGTCAAAGGTTACACCATCAAAAAATACAACCCAATACTTGTAAACATATTGAACATCAATGTGCATCGTTCGAGAGTAAGGTATTCGGCAGTGGGGTACAAATACTGTTTGGATTTTAAAAGTATCTAAAGATGATTTGCTTACTTCGATCCCTTGATGGGTGTGAACTCTTCTGCATCGTAAAATTCTTCTGAATCACTACTATCACCCATTTTTACGACACAGACTTAAGCGCGAATATTTTATTATGCAATGGGCTTAATTATTTAAATCCTAACGCACGGAAAACGTAATAAAAATGTAGAAGAAAGTTGAAATTCAATAGCCAAATCGCCCGTTCTTGAATTCCTTTTTGACAGTGACGGTTACTTTTTTTGACAGTTTTGACAGTGCTATCTTTGTTTCCCGTGACATGTAAAAAACAGGCTTAGCACGACTTGTACATATATCCGGGCATTAAAAAGCCGTTGTACGTTAACTTTGTTTCTATTTTATTATTTATTAAGTATTTCATCTGCCACCTGCCTGCTTATTTCGCTTTATAAAGAACTAGCAGCTCCCCGCGGTTTCACCCGCATAAGTCCCGATCCCGTGGGAATATCGGAATCAAAAGTATCTTCCTCAATAAATGGACTTTCCAACACCGAAGGAATTTTTCAAATCGGACCAGTGGTTCCTGAGATAAGCGCGTTCAAAAAACAAACAAACAAACAAACTCTCCCGCTTTATAATAGTAATATAATAATAAATAATAAATAGAATAAATAGATAAATAGATTTTAACTAAAACCACAGAATACATAAATAGTGTCTAAAACTCAAGATGGGTTTTACCACAGGTTTTACGCTGAGGTTTTATGTACCAATCATATCCTCCAGCAGGAGTAAAAAAATCCAGCATTTCAAAACCCAGTATTGGGTAGGACAGTTTGATTCAAAACTGCATGAAGCTAATACTTACAGAGTTATTGGTTCACAGGTACAAATCAATAATTTTAAACTTGATGTTGTCATTAAGTAAACCATGCCTAAAACAACCTAACAATGATTGGTAACAGTGATTGGTAAGTACCACAGTAATACTAAGTCCGGACTAAGCATGGAACGAAAAGTCCAGCTACTTACAAAATAAAGTTGGTTCATCTGCACAGATATACGGACAGAATAGGTTTTGATTAAAAACGGGATACGGATAGGTACTTATTTTATTTTTCTAACAGCTTTAGACCTTAGGTTACCTTAGATTTTTCTCCTGTTTTCGCGATGTTGTATTGAAATTAAAGACATTTTTCGGTTTTAATCGCGTGGTGTTTATTACTTTTAGCATTGTTTCAACGCTCAACGTTTCGAGATCTTTACAGGTCCCTTCTTTAGGATTGACATAGGATTAATTTAGGTTACCCTTATAAATATTTTGTACGAGGCAAACTGTAGGTATTACGTAGGTATGTATTTTTTCTGTTCCCAAATTAATTATCTATCATATGACAGTTTCTAAATACTTACTTAGCAGTTTTCATCCCCATTGTCTCAGTGCCACTTGGTCGACGAAGCTGAACGCAACCCGACATCCTTGTACAGGAGGCCACATGATATCTGAACCACCTGATCCTGAAGGCAACGGCCACAGGAAGGTCATCAAGAACCCATTTTGTTAGGTATAGTGTCCAATTTTTTACAACATACCTACATGGGTATTAATAATTAAGCAAAATGGTAAACATAGTACTACGCTGGAGTCATGAGTGGATAATTAAGGCTAAATCAAAAGGAAGCGTTTAATACGAAATTTCAAACATGGATAGTCTCAGTTTGTTTGAGATGTATTTTTTTAACACGATAGATGAGTATTTGACAACTATCCAATATGAAGGTAAGTTATGGACCAAGATATAGCACGCTCATCTAGAAGGAGAAAAAAAACACTAGAACAAAATCCGACCTGTCTTCCGTAATTTATTATTATATAGGTACTTGGATACTAGATACCCACTTAAAACCAAAGCTATGCTGCTTATCAGTAGGTATCACAATAAAAAGCATTATTTGTTGAAAACTTAAATAAAAGGTTAGCTACGTTTGTTGAATGTAAAGCACACGACAAAAAACCATTAACTTAGTTTCACCTACAACTGTCTATAGAAAAGTTTTGTAAACAAAAAATACCCATATTTATTAATCTAATATGAATACCATAAATTTTACGTATTTACTATACCTAATAGTTAGGAAACCCATAAAATATTTAGGTAAGCTAATAGGGCAGTACTAATCTAGGTCTTGCGTGTTATTTTTTGTTGCATTGCTCTAATTAAGACGTATAGGCGCACGTTAAAGTATTGGTAACTCTTTGGATTCTCTGAGCATTATTACTTTTTTTTAGAGATGGGCCGACTAGTCGCCGACTAGTCGGGAAAGCTGACTAGTCGGCAGTTCAACCGACTAGTCGTCAACTAACAATTATGCAATAAAACCAATATTTAATTGAATTAATAGTTCAGTAAGAAGGTGGATAGTCAGAAAAACGTATACAAAACACATACATCATCTTAACATCAAACATCTAAAATGTCATAACTATGCCTCAGCTCCATGAATATTTTTATTCCATCTTTTATTTTTATTTTAACATTTTTTGGAAGTTTCGTTACAGCTTTCGAAGTGCAAATTTATTCAAAAATACCAACAATCGCCGAGTAGTCATGTTTAACCCAAATATCTGGGAATTATAATGATCTGCATTGCCGACTAGTCGGCCGACTAGTCGGCAATTTTGAAACCGACTAGTCGGCTAGTCTGCTAGTCGGCAGAACCCCTTGTCGGCCCATCTCTACTTTTTTTGCTTTATCAGTAAGTTATTATCAGTGAAGACGTTATTTCTTCGCACATACACACCCAAAGATAATAGGTACAATGACTACGTTTTACACACACCCTTTGCACCCTTTCCAAATATATGCAACGTTATATATTACGCGTTATTAAAACCGTGTAGGGACTTCTAATTTTTGATTGATAAAATTTAAAATTCTTATTAAAAATTGCTAGTCTAACTAATGGCTTCGAAAGTTAATCATTTTACAGCCAAAAACTCTGAAACGCTGCTTAAAGTTTAAGGGCCACTTAAACAAGTAAGCAGATTTAAACTCAAAAAATCCTATACCTACTAATTTTCAATTTAGAAGCTGCTTAATTCTATGTAGTAGCAAATGCAAACGTAATTATTTAAGTAGCCCTCAAATTTTAAGTGGTCTTTCAGTATGTGGCCAGTAGGTATTAGTCAAAGGCTGTAAGTGAAGTATGAAGATAAACTTAATAAATCGGCCTAACACTAATCTAACAGCAAATATCAAGTAAGTAAATAAAAAAAAATATTAATAAAAACTTACATTTACCTTTTTAAAGGTATATTGCACGACGTTACACACAGTGCAATCTAGCCCCAAAATAAGTACTAGGCTTTTACTATGGGCACTAGACAATAGATAAATACCTACACATACATAATAAAATACATAGAAAACACACAGACAACTAATTATTTTAAAGCATAAATACTTGCACCCGGTGGGAATCGAACCCGCAACCTTCTGAAATTCAGTCGGGCCTTCGCCCAACGCGCCACACAGGTCGTCAAGACATAAGTATAAGTTAATTACAAATTAACTTCAGAGCATCTAAAAAGTGATCTTTTTGTGAAGTAAGTAGGTACGTACTGGGAGTTCATTAATTCATTTTACTTGATAATATTTTGAGCCAATTAGAACAAATTTCTACATAGGTAGGTAATTTATGTACGTTATTTAAAAGAAGTAGGTACCTATATGAGTCTTCGAAGTGTTCGCCAATATAATGTATCTTTATCTGTTATTGCCTTTCATATTTTCGTCAACTTGAGATTACGGTATTTCTGTGCCACAACAATGATGACTTGACTGAGATATTATATCATCTCATTCAGATAGTAAGCAGTCGGTGCCATAGTTATCCCAATGTTATGTAGAATAACGTTGTCAGAGTGATTCGTGTTTGTCCTCGACACGTCACTCGGTCAGCTCCAGTTGGTATAAAACAGTTCACCTCCCACCTCCCGGCGTTATTCCACCGACAGTTATCGTGTCAGCCGAACGTCTGAACTCTGTGCTTCTTGTTTAAAAAAAATCGGCTCCAAAAAATCGTAAGTTACTATTAGAAATAAGTTTTCTGATTATTATAATTATGTTATTTTTATACAAATAATTGAATCCCACCTCCGAGTAAATTTGAAATGCAAAATGACTGTGCGAGGGAGTCTTACAATAAACTCTGATAGTCCCACACGTTCAAAAAGCGTATACTGGTAAAGCAATAGGAGAACCTATTCCTATAGGTTCAATTTTATATCAATATTCCTAAATTAAAATACGTTACCTTGTATTTATTAACTAGATCTTTAAACAAATACGTACAATTTTATCTTCAAAACGAGAGTAGTCGCCGAAGCTCAAAAAAAATACGCAAGTGAAAGTGCTCTAGATTGTTGAACCCATTTGCACGTAAAAGTATCTCACAGTAGACAAGCACTTACTTCATAATTTCTTCCCACGTAAAAATGACCACAGTTCGAAACTTTTGAAAGTAGGTAAAGTGCCATTAGATAGTTGTTGTTAAATGTTGATATCAAACTGTTAATTGAGATACAATACTAAAGCATTGTTTATAAACATTGGTAACCTACTTCCACTTATCTAGCGTGACTTTTTTACATTTGAGTAAGTTTCATGCTGCTGTAATTAGGAAGCGGTTCTGTCGGCAAGGTCAAGCATAATGATATAATAGACAAAAAAGGTACTAGATACTATTGGTCAAATCCGTGTTATTTTAATTGATTTAAAATTATTGTTAGTCACGGTGACTTTAGGTTTATGATTATGAGTCGTTTACAACTGTGACCTCACAATTTTAAAATAATTCCATGAGCCAAAGACCCTGTATACTGCTATTAGATTGTAATGGATGTTTTTACCCCGTCCTACTGAAAATCATGGATATGTCAACTCAAAAGCACTGTAATCTCATGTGTCAAAATAAACAGCTGTAGTTTGGAAAGTTTGGATGGCTTTGTTTTCTTTTGCTTTGCAATTTTCATTCACAAAATAAAATTGTTTAAACATAAAATAAAAAATAATGCCGCCGAAACGGGTCACATTACGAGATGAAACAAGAAAAATGATCCACGACGTGTATATGTTCATGTTAATGGAAGCTCAAAACGGCATACAAATAAACTTAAAAGCTGTTCAAAAGCGAACTGCTGCCGCAACCGGTGTTTCTACGAAAACTGTTAATAGAATAATGGCTGAAGTGGATTCGGGCGTCGTACCGGGGAACCGCACACCTTCGGGCACGACCCGTCGACCGCGGAAGAAGAAAGTCACTGGATTAGAGAACTGTGACCAAGGACTAGTCAGAAGAATAATCCACAGCGTTCAGCGAACACAAAACAAATCGCTTACAGTGCGTCAACTACGAGAAGAACTAAAACAACATCTCAACTTCACCTGCTCAGCTACGAGTTTCAGACGGGTTCTAGACGATTTAGGATTCAAATGGAAAAAGGTTGCAGACACGAAAGGTAGAGTTTTAATAGAGAATACTGAAACACGTCTTGGACGAATTGAGTATTTGAAACAAATTGCTGAATACCGTGAAAACGGGCAGCCTATAGTTTACCTTAGCCTATGTGGTGTCAATTCAACACATTCGAAGAAACCAGGGATGAGGAAGGCATATGCTCCACATGTGATGGCGCTTTTAGCTGGTTCTGAAACTGCATTACTGTCCAGAGCACTACACACATACTCAGTAAACACCATTGAAGGAGAATATCATATTAGTGACGAAGACTATGAAAATTGGTTAAACTTACACTTGATACCCAATCTCCCTGACTGTGCTGTTATTATTATAAATAGCACCCCTTACAATAATAGATTAAGTAATCCCATACCTAAATCAACTGCTAAAAGATCTGAAATGGAAGCTTGGCTTCAACAAAAAGAAATAAGTGTTGACTCTAGTTTATTAAAACCACAGTTGTATGAAATAATACGTTCACAAATACCTAAACAGCAGAGTTTTGCTATTGATAGCTTGTTAGAACAGTATAGTTTTAAAGTTCTACATTTACCGCCTAAACATCAAGATCTGAACCCTATTGATTTAATGTGGCCGTCAATTCAAAAATATGTTTTTGAAAACAATGTCTCGGGAGAGATTGAATCTGTGAAATCATTAGTTGATGAAAGATGCAAAGCATTGAGTGCAAAAGAATGGAATAAGTTCTATCAATCTGTCTTAGAGATTGAGTATAAATATCAAAGTAACGAGAAAACCATCGACAATCTCACAGATCAAATTGTTATTGTTGAAGTGGATGATGATTTCGTTTTTGAGAACAACAGCGATGATGAGAATACAGAAGATGAGGAAAATGATGATGAGAAGAAAAGTCTGTGACTGACAAAAACTGTTAAGATGGTGATGGTAGATTATTATAATCTGTATATTCATAAAATTTACTTAGATCAGGAATTATTTTAAGGTAAATGTTCAACTCAATTAGTATTTAAGTGAACATATAAATTAAATTAGATGTTACTATTGTAACTAAGTATTTAATATAATACATTTTATTATTAACAAAACTTTATTCCTGATGGCTTTCTTATTTCTACTACCTCCATACTTTCATACATCAGTTACAATTTACAATCAACAAGATTAAACTAGGTATATTTGTATTGTCTCTATATTTGCTGTGTACCTAAATTATAATTCTACATGAATTAAATATAAAAAGCTGCTGCAGCGCTGAGAATAATGTTACGTTTACGTGTATCGTAAAAATGAAATGAGCATCACTGCGGCCCTTAGGCCGCAGTGATGCTCATTTCTCATTTCATTTTTACGATTTAATCATCATTCATCAACGGCATCTTAATGCCGTTGATGAATGATGATTAAAACGTCGAAGTATCATTCAGTTTACAGTCACATTACCCCAGTAACTGTTTACAACTGTCTTCCTTCTAATGTCTTACCTACTGTTAAGGTTGAGAATTGAGATCAATATATGTATAATGATTTAATGATATGTCTAACTCTAGAGTTTAACCTTTGGCGGCCCTTAGGCCGCAGTGATGCTCATTTCTCATTTCATTTTTACGATTTAATCATCATTCATCAACGGCATCTTAATGCCGTTGATGAATGATGATTAAAACGTCGAAGTATCATTCAGTTTACAGTCACATTACCCCAGTAACTGTTTACAACTGTCTTCCTTCTAATGTCTTACCTACTGTTAAGGTTGAGAATTGAGATCAATATATGTATAATGATTTAATGATATGTCTAACTCTAGAGTTTAACCTTTGGCTGTCTCAAGTGGGGCTAAATAAACCTACATAAACAAATTAAAAATCAACATCTATTCCATTTGTTATAGGGTCATAATTGATTACTTTTCCTTTCCAATATTATTCATCCTTGACTGCCTTTTGCGGCGTAAATGGGTTCGAGAAAATTACTTCCTCATAAATTCATTCACTTTCGCTCAATCAAATGGGCGACCTTCTATAATAAAAAGAAATTAAAAATAGTTTTGATTTTGGTTGTTTGAGTTTCTTCTTTATTACATTGAAAGAACGTGCCTACGGATGTACTGTCAACATTAAAAGTCGATGACCACATTCGGTTTTTTAAAATCGTCATACAACATAGGTCAATATCAAACCTCAAAACAGGACAGACATTCTGAATATATCTCTCTGTCTTGTAATAAAAATAAAAGTATTTTCAGAATGTGTGTTCTATTTTGACCCCACAATTATGATGTAATAGCCATGTAATAACGATTTTTAAAATCTAAATGTGACATCGACGTACGTACCCACCTAAACCTACTTACTTTCATACAGTTAGCGACAGAAACTCTATCTATTGACTCCGTAGACTCTAGATATAAAGATGCACTCCTGAAAACAAACCTAGTATGGTAAATCAAGGGAAACTTAATTTTTAATAAACACTGCTATTTTGTTTTACAAAAGCCTTAATTTTCAAAGTCCTTCCACCCACTTCCGTTACCAGAGTTTTGACGTTAGCTAACATAGGTAGCTACAGAGTCTAATAGCCTTATTCATAAACGACCTTAAGCATGGGCTGAGCTTTTGTTACATTTTCGCTGACGTTGATTCTGACACAAGAGCAAGACAAAGCATTAGGCTACGCACAGGGTCGTTTGTGAATACCGTTAATCGCGTATACTTATTAATATTTATTTTCTGACGTCGACGCTTCAACTCTGTTACAAATAGTCTTGGTCGCGAGACTAGATGAGTCTCCTCGCGGGCGAGATAAATAATACGCGATTTAAGACCCTGTAAAATGTAACTAGGTAAATCGTGTGAATTTAAAAAGTTAATGCTCAAAATTCACGCACCTATAATGCATTTCTTCATAATGTGTGCTTGCAGTGTCAGTAGCGCACGTGTATTTTGAACTTAACGTTAGTTATAAACTTGCAGCACAATGGCCCCCACACTGTACTACGTGCCCGGCTCCGCGCCCTGCCGCGTGGTGTTGCTCGCGGCGAAGGCTCTGAACATAGACCTGGAGCTCAAACTCGTGGACTTGCACCACGGGGAACATTTGAGGCCTGAATACTTGAAGGTAAGATTACTTCGCTTATTTATTCGAACCTTCTCGAACGTTCTCAAATAAGCCTTATTAATAAACGTGGAGGAAGGTCGGAGTAATTTTACCACTTTTTGTTTTTGTCTGTTAACTTTGACAGTTCTTGTCATATATTTCTTTATATTTAGATTTAGTGTCACCAACAGCGAACTGCTGTTGGTGACACTAAATCTTTCCCCATTACAGTCGGAGTCCACCAAGGATCCGTAAGTCCGTTTCTGTTTAGCGTAATACTGGACGCACTGTCCGTAATCATCCGAGACGCACACGAGCAGCCCCCGTGGATGCTCATGTATGCTGATGATATTGCGCTAGCGGACTCGGATAAGGGGCGGCTTGGAAGGCGTGTAAATGCGTGGAAAGAGTCACTTGAGAACGGCGGTTTGCAACTCAACGTAGCGAAGACCGAATACTTGGCTAGCAATACCACAGATCCCACACCTGTCTGCGTAGACGGTCACATGGTCGAGCGGACAGACCAGTTTAAGTACTTGGGATCTGTGCTTCACGAGTCCGGCGACATCGATTGTGACGTCAAGTCCCGCATTTCGGCAGCTTGGGCCAAGTGGTGAGAGGTAACTGGTGTCATCTGTGACCCGAAAATGCCGGTTAAACTGAAGGGACAGGTCTATAAAACGATCATTAGACCTGTCCTTTGGTAGTGAGGCGTGGCCATTGCTTGAGCGACATAAGCAGGAGCTGCGTGTCACGGAGATGAAGATGCTGCGCTGGATGTGTGAAGTGACGCGAAAAGACCGCGTCAGAAACTCCCGCATCAGGGGCAGCCTTCATGTCCGAGACATTGCAGACAAACTGCAAGAATGCCGCTTACGGTGGTACGGCCACGTTCTACGGAAACCGGCTAGTTACGTGGGAAACAAATGTCTTGCTATGGCGCCTCCGCCCGGCCGCGGCAGATTGGGAAGACCCAAGAAGTGCTGGCTTGACGTTGTAAGATCGGATATGCGTGCTAATGGCCTCACTACACGGGATGCCGAAGATCGTGCGAAGTGGAGACATAAAAGTAGGAAAGCGGACCCCGGGCTCTCGAGAGAGATGCAACCGGGAACAACGCTCGGATGATGATGTCATATATTTCTTTAGATTTTGTATTTAGCTCACACTGGGACTTGCGTGGTCTAGTTGGAATATACGTTGGGGTACCGACCCAAAGACGCGAGTTCAAGCCTCGCCGCAAGTGAACATTTTTGAATGCGTATTTTTCCTTAAACGTTTTTCTATTTCTTGTCATGGTAAAAGACAAAGCATGTTTTCACTACCTAGGTAGGGTAGTGATAAAATGTTGAATATGACTATTTCTCCAAGTCGAACCTTGTTATGTTCTCACTGGGTACGAATAGGAAAATGTATTCCCACTGGTAACGGGGATATGAACGACTGGGACTTAAGTTATATAAATGAATTAGTTTAACATGGTCAAACTTGATTGATTGATTGATCCATTTCCAAGTTAGGTATTTTTCCGAAACCTTTATCAACAATACTTACTACCTAATGTATGTAAAGTTGTTTGTTACTTACGAAAAAACTTAAGTGAATATTGATACTTACTGGCATCTAGGCACTAGTCGGGTACTTCACGCAGCTAATGAATAAAGTGTGGGAAAAAAAATGTGTTCATTGTACGTTAGAATGAAAAATTAAGTAGTTAGGTTAGCATATATAGTTTGCTGCATTGCTTTGCAAATAATTGCAGTGGTTATTTATTGTATCCTTGACATGCCTTTTGAATTGGGTTTAACGACCTACGTTAGTATATACAGTAGGTACAAAAAAGATAAAATATGATGTAGTTTATTTAAAATACATAATGGAAAAGCTAGATCATAAATGGTTTCTCCTCTAATACCTACATAATTTATTTTCATTAGTATTCCAATACATATTTGTGCAGAATATTAAGCAGTGGCTGTTGTTAAGTTGAGTTTTATTAAATTAAAGAAGGTTTACCTGTCTAGTTTATTAATAGGACTTTTAAACTAATGGATAAGTTTGATAACAGAAAAATACATTAAAATATATCTACACAATGACACAATGTAAGAAAATGTTTTCAACTCTAATACAGTATTAGTTACTTAATTGAAATAGACAAAGCAGGAAAATTGTGCATTTAAGAGAATATTTATGTATTATTTTGACCTATAAAACAGCGTTAAATTTTTATTACAATAAGTTATGGACGGAAGTTAGATACCTCGTAATAAATAATAACTTTGCATGCATGTTACATAGTCATGCTAACACTGATTCATACATAACATAACACAATTATTATCTAAGTAGGGGTCTCTATGTAGAACAGTGTGTTAGCACGCTATTGTAACCATTATCCTAAAAAAATAATGGTGGATATTGGGCGGCTTAAAGGCCCAAAATACACGATGTCCCCTACATTTACACTTTACCTAAAACAGACCACACCTACAAAACACATGAACGAAAATTAGCCCATGACTCTCATGGATTCCATTCGTTAATACCACTATTCAAGTATTTCTAGTAATACCAATTACATTTCAAAATTGTAATTCAATGTTTCTACCTAACGAAACACGATGTATGGCATTCGACTAGTTCTGTATCCGCTTGGAAACTGCTTTTAATCAAAAAGCAACTATAACTGTTTATGGAAATAAAGTCTTAATTCCCCTATGGCTAGAGAATAGAAGGCCATAGTAACTACTGCAGTCTGTGATGTAATCTGTAGTTAAATAACTCGAGATCGTTGAACTCGGGAACAAGTGTTTATTTGCAAGAATTATAAATAAAGATAAATTGCTGGCTATGTTGAAATAGGGAAAATATGCAGCTAGGTACAATTGTCTAGTTAAATACTTAATAATATTATTTTAAATTACATGTGATCACTGTGCCTCCACATTCAGACGACAAAAATGAATAGGTACCCCTTGTGGAGTTTTATAAATGTCATTTTATTATCAAATTATTCAATTAAAGCAGAAGGCGATTAAAAATGTAATTAAAAGAAATGTATAGTTCTAAAACTCAAACATGACTTCAAAGTCAATTCTTCAATGAAAACCTAAGTTAGGGCGATTTTAGTGGTAGGTATGCGTGTTTGCTCACGCACGCGGGATTTCCACATTTATAGAAATTCTACGGTGGGTATCTACTTCTGCAGCCTACTGTACGCTCAGCTTGTGTTCTCACACTGCAGCCTCAGACTGCAGCTGATAATTATATTTGATTAATATTTTTGTATTACAAATTAAATTATCATTAAATAAAACCTTAAATCCCTTCAAAAACATGTCAATCAAGAAATTCCCCAATTTTTTACCTCATAAAAACAGCACAGCGGACGTCCTTAAAAAGGCAATTTGTTTCGAAATATTCTGAAGGCCTAAAATGTGATTCAAACGTTGGTGTGGTATAATCAACCGTCAATTATAACCGTCGACCGGTTTCCTCAAGGCCAGTCGTTGCACGCAGCGGATTGTGGGCCAAATCACCGGACACATACAAAAATGTTCGATTCGAACACAACAACAAAGACTTTGGTTGTTGTTGTTACGCACCGACCGGTTACAATTTTTGCTTAGTCATTTCTATATGGAAAACCCATAAAAAGAAAGAATATGTACACTAAAGAGGAATCTGTATTTTTGTGTGTGTGTCGTATGTTTGTAATGAATAAAGTCAAAACCTACTCGACCGATTTCGAAAATTCTTCCACCAAAAGAAAGCTACATTCACCCTGAGTAACATAGGGTACCTACTTTTGATCCCGATATTCCTACGGAATCGGGACTTACGCGGGTGAAACCGCGGGACGCAGCTAGTTAGTAATACTCGTATTACCTACTGGTGAATTAAATTCTCAACACCAAAATTGTCTTAATAAAGCTATACAACAATATGGTATGGTACTAGGACATGATGCCAGGTAGCGAGGCTTAAGGTATAGCACGCCAAATTGGCCACGCCACTTGGTACTCACAAACTTGGTATGCTGATAGTAGAGCCCTAAAATAGCAATAGCATACGTTATCACTGGTGAAACGATTTTATCTCATTCGTTACCAGTTGGGACGCGGCTGAGAACGATCGGGAATAACTTCACAGAGGGAAGTTTTTGTACCAATATTCTTATGAGATTTTGACTTATGCGAGGCAGCAGGGCACTGCTAGTTCTTCAATGTGGCTGCTTACGCACTTGACAAGGCTTAGGAACTTTGGTAGTAACGACGTCCCTTAATGACTTTTACCAAATTATTAGGTATCCTAACTACATAAATAATAAATTTTGGTCTACACAAAACACCAAAGTTTTAAGTGGTTTATCGAAAATATATTTAGTTTTTAATTAACGGATTTTCCTAGGTAAATATAGAGGTCTAACACCTGTAAAACTCCCAAGTTTTGTGTGGTTTGTTGAATAGATATTTCTTATTTTTAATTACCGGGTTTTCCAATTTAAGTTGCTGCGTTCAGAAATTTGTAACTTACGCATTAACTGGTTGCGTGCGTGTCGTAGTTTTCCTTAACTCCGTGATTATAGCATACTAAAGATTTTCTTTTATCATATTTTACATATATTTCACATTATAATACCGATTGGAATGAGACTAGCTTCTCGAAATAAAAGTTTTTGTAGTTTTTGCGTGAAGGAAAACCAAAAAAATAATTTATTTATCAATAAACACCTAGGCACGATAAAGGGGCTTTCCCATCTGTTGCCAGTGGTAACGTTAGACTTGGAGTGTGTAGGAGTGGGAATAAGTCCTATGTCGCTGTAGACCAAATTTTTGCCATTTGTACCCAGTAGTAACGTTAAGTTTAGTTGGAGTGAGTAGGTAAGTCCTATGTTGCTGTAGACCTAATTTTTCCCAGTTTTACTATTTGTACGCATTAGTAACGTTGAGTATGGTTGGATTGAGTACCATTGGGAATAATAATAAATAAATATTTCACAACGTTACACACAGCGCAATCTAGCCCCAAACTAAGCACTAGGCTTGTACTATGGGTACTAGACAACGGATATACTACATATTATACTTTTTTTTTTTTTTTTTTTTTTGTAAATACATACATATGATACATAGAATACGCTGAATATCCCATGTCTTCGGACCGTGGTGAGTCCTAGGACATGTTGGTTTCCTCACGATGTTTTTCCTTCACCGTAAGAGCGATGTTATTAGCGCACATACCTTTTTCTTAAAGAAAAAGACATTGGTGCGCGGTCGGTCTGGATTCGAACCCACGACTCTCAGAATGAAAGCCGGGGTATCTACCACTAGACCAACACCGCTCGGGAATAAGTCCTATGTTGACGTAGACCTAATTTTTCCCACTGACCCAGTGGTAACTTTGAGTCTGGTTGGAGTGAGTACGAGTACGATAAGACCTATATTGACGTAGACCTAATTCCTCCTATTTTTTTCCAGCTAAACCCCCAACACACAGTCCCTACACTAGTCGACGACGGGTTCTCTCTCTGGGAGTCGCGCGCCATAATCACGTATCTCGCCAACAAGTACGGGAAAGGCAGCCCCTTCTACCCGGAGGAGCCCCGCGCGCGGGCGCTCGTAGACCAGCGGCTATACTTCGACATCGGCACACTTTACCAGCGGTTCAGTGATTACTTTGTAAGTACCTAGTATTTTTTCACATTCATAGAGACAAAATTCTTATCTAAAACAAAACCAAAATGTAGGTACAGTCGTGCAGCAGGTAAAATTGAGAATTTTTAGGTGTTCTGTATTTTCTATAAGCCGAACTTTAAGTTCCGCAACCTGAGCAAGACTTCAAAGCCTTTTCTTTGACCAAAATCATTCTAATAAGTATTACTAGCAATTTTAGAACTCTACAGAGGATAACTACTTTTTTGCCCTCTGAACGCTTAATCTTTTTGGCATAATATTATTACATTGACACATTCTTAGAAAGCTAAATAGATATGTTCCTTATATAGGTCTACCAATCTATGTCCACCAACTCTTGTGAAGTCAGTTACCAAGCTTCCGTAATATTTATAAAACTATTTGTAAGTAGTTTACATTTATATTTACAAGTAGTTTATATAAATAGTGAAAACTCACTATCTTACTTCACTTATCAACATTATGTAAACTGTTGTAACAGATAAAACACCATAGTAATTTCTTAGGATAACTCATGCACTCAAAAAAAACTCAAAACTCAAAACTCAAAATTTTTTATTCATTTAGAACGTATATTATACACACATACGTACGTTTTGAAACGTCGAGATTTTAATTTACCGAGGTTTCGGAACGCGCCCTCCGATGAGAAGAAACCACAAGAAACTCATGGGGTTTTTTTTTCCAATTATTTTTTTTATCATGTTTTATATTACAATCGTCATAATACAGATCTTAATCTGAACAGGAGCAGTTAACAATCACGTCCATGGATTCTTCTCATCAAAATATTTTGACGTGCTATAGTACGCCTTATTACACAATTTAAGTTTAATATATTTTTTGAATCTTGTAATGGACATGTCAAATACGTCTTCAGGTAGTTTATTATAATAAAGTACACTAGTGCTACAGAACGACTTACTTATTTTCTGGAGCCTACTATAGGGCACAGTCAGATCATCCTTGTGTCTCAAATTAACCTGACGGACATCACTGTATTTGTGAAATTTACTTGATTTATTCTTATGTACGTATAGCAGATTTTCATAAATGTATTGAGAGTAAACAGTTAAAATGTTTATCTCTTTAAACTTTTCTTCAAGCGATTCCCTGGGGCCCATTTTGTAGATAGCTCGCACCGCTCTCTTTTGCAAAACAAAAATGGTTTCTATGTCAGCAGCACACCCCCACAGCAGGATACCATATGACATGATGCTGTGAAAGTAACTGAAGTAGACTAGGCGGGCCGTCTCAACATCTGTGTATTCCCGGATTTTCTTAACTGCGTAAGCTGCGGAACTAAGCCTTTTCGACAGAGCTTCCACGTGTGGGCCCCATTGAAGCTTAGCGTCTAAAGTTATACCCAGAAAGACAGCTTTATCGACTATTTCGATCTCCTCATTATCAATTTTTACAGAAGTTTTAACTTGTTTTACATTTGGTAGTGTGAATCGAATACATTTAGTTTTAGATCCATTTAGTAGCATATTATTAACATTAAACCAATATACTAATCTAGAGAGAGCATTGTTCACGTCGTCAATATTAGATTGTCGTCTTTTTACTTTAAATACCAATGAGGTATCATCTGCGAACAATACTATCCCATGATTTTCCTTCACGAGGAAAGGTAAGTCGTTAATATATACTAGAAATAAAAAAGGTCCCAATATGGATCCTTGAGGAACTCCTAAAGTTACAGGTGATCCAGGGGAACGTTTACCGTTAATGTCGACACACTGAATCCTATCACTCAGGTAAGAAGAAAGAAGATCCAACGCGCCGTCCCCGATACCGTAGTGTCGTAGCTTCATGATCAAAGTATCATGTCGAACACAATCGAACGCTTTGGAGAGGTCACAGAATACGCCATATGCATCATGCGACTCCTCCCAAGCATCAAATATGTTTTCAATTAATGCAATGCCCGCATCAGTAGTCGAGCGACCCTTACTAAAACCGAACTGTTTATTGTGTAAAATATTGTTGTCATCAAAATGCTTTAGTAGCTGGTTCAATATAATTTTTTCAAAAATTTTGCTTAATGTAGGTAGTACTGATATGGGTCTAAAATTAGAGGGGTCCGATGTACTACCGGATTTAAATAATGGAATTACTTTACTAAATTTCATTTGATCAGGAAACACGCCACGCCACGTTACTCACGTCTACATACGAGTAGGATACCTCTTCTATAACTTAAACGTCTCAACATAGCATAGCTTCAGCTTGATTAGATTTTCTCGCAATTGATTAATTAGCAATTGTTGGTAAGTTTTCAAGAAATTACAAACGCTTCAAAGCTTTAGCGAAATTCTGCAAATTTACCAAATAATGTTGAACCGTTTCCGAGAAAAAGCTAACGATGCTGAAGCAATGTTGAGAAGGTTTAGTTATAGAATACGTGCCTAGGTACTTAGATATATATGCATCGTGAAGTCAGTGTTATCTCATTATTTAACTTCTTGTTTTTGTCCAGTCACGATGACACTAATTTCGTGTCCTTACTTGTAACATAGGCAGCTTGTGACATAAATATTTTTTCTGTTAACAAGTCTGGTAGGTACGTAAATACTTATAGGTATCATTAGAAGGTTGTGTCATTATTTTTTGTTCGTTGGAACGCTAAACAATTCTACCAATGACACGAGTTCAGTCAATAACTGTGTTTGGAAAACCAATTTCATCGATGATTTAATACCCAGACAAAACTTTCAGTAGATACTTACCTAAATATCTTGGTCTAGGTTTGACTTTACTTGATACTTATTGTAACCTACAAAAACCGTTTGAAATCAATCAACTTGTTGTCACTGGTAACGTCTAAGATCTTTTCCCATCTGTTCCCACACGTAACATTTTGAATATTTTTCCATAATGTTCCCACTGGTAACATCTAGGATATTTTTCCATATTGTTTCCACTGGTAACTTCTAGGATCTTTTATCAATTTGTTCCCACTGGTAACATCTATGATCTTTCCCATTTATTCCCACTGGTAACATCTTGGATCTTTTCCCTTTTATTCCCACTGGTAACATCTAGGATGTTTTTCCGTTCATTCCCACTGGTAACATCTAGGATGTTTTTCCGATCTGTTCCCACTGGTAACACCTAGGATCTTTCCCATATTGCTCCCACGGGTAGGTAACGTCTAGAATCTTTTACCATTTGTTCCCACTAGTAACGTCTGTTATCTTTTTTTTATTTATTCCCACTGGTAACATCTAGGATCTTTTCCTATACTGTTCCCACCGGTAACGTCTAGGACCTTTTCCCGTTTGTCCCCACTGGTAACATCTAAGATCTTTTCCCATATTGTTCCCACAGGTAACATCTAAGATCTTTTCCTATATACATTTATTTATTTATTCTTTAACCTTTCAGTATCCCCAAGTGTTCGCGGGAGCGCCGGCCGACCCGGACAAGAAGGCAAAGATTGAAGAAGCGCTGCTACTGCTGGACAAGTTCCTCGAAGGACAGACCTACCTCGCGGGTCGCGGCCTCACGTTGGCTGACCTCAGTGTCATCGCATCTATCTCTACGTTCGAGGCTTCGGATGTCGATTTTAAGAAATACGCCAATATTAAGAGGTATTTAATATTATTTACTTATGTGTCATGATGGTCTATCTATATGGAGCCACCGATCATATCTACTAGGTATACTTCCTACTATCCTACTAATATTATAAACTAGCATCTCCCCGCGGTTTCACCCGCATAAGTCCCGATCCCGTGGGAATATCGGGATCAAAAGTAGCCTATAGCCTTCCTCAATAAATGGACTATCCAACCCCGAAAGAATTTTTCAAATCGGACCAGTGGTTCCTGAGATTAGCGCGTTCAAACAAACAAACAAACAAACTCTTCCGCTTTGTAATAGTAAATAATAGATAGATGTGAAAATTTGTATGGATGTTTGTTACTCTTTCACGCAAAAACTACTAAACCGATTGCGATGAAACTGTGAAAATTGCGGTGAAACGATGAAAATTGCGACGATGGAATATAGATAGCTGGACACCTATAATAACACATAGGCTACTTTTGATCCCGATATTCCCGCGGGATCGGGTCTTACGCGGTTGAAACCGCAGTGCTCAGCTAGTATATTATAAATGCGAAAATAACTGTCTGTCTGTTACCTTTTACGCCTAAACAGCTAAACTGATTTTGATTAATTTTGGTATAGACATTGATGGGACCTTGGAGAAGGACATAGGCTCATTTTTCGGTTTTATTCGCGTGGTGTTTATTACTTTTAGCATTGTTTCAATGTACAACGTTTCGAGACCTTTACGGGTCGAGTTTACAGCTCTTCACAGTATTGACAGAAAAACCTGACCTGTAAAGCGATTGAAACCGAAAAATGAGTTGATTTTTTGATGTGAAACATCTGTATGTCAAGATAAACCTTATTGTTGGCGTGGTCATACAGGCCATGGCGACGCCTCGCACGCTATAAGTATATATACCTACCTATTTTAATTTCTAAATAGTATCTAAGAAATACAATTTCCCCCCAGATGGTACGAGGTGGTCCGCAAGACAGCGCCAGGTTACAAGGAAGCCAACGAGGATGGGCTCGACGCATTCAAGGGTCTCGTCGCCAGCATGATGAAGAAATAAGCACCACACAGACACACGCACACCGCAACGTTTTCTCACTGTTTTTTTTTATTATTATTTATACATGTGAAACTTTAATTTAAGGCACAAATAAACAATTTTCTAAAATATTTTTAGTTTTATTAACTTTATTAACTAGTTTTATTGTAACACCACGCGATTCTAACCGAAAAATTTCTTTAATTTCAATCTTTATTATAATGAACCCTTCTTAATTAGAAGGCTTAAAATTGCATAAAGCAGAGTCTCGCTTCGGCATTTGTATAGTAAATGGAACAACAGAACCGTTTGGAAAACTAGAGACTCCACTTCACGCAGTTTAAAGCTTAAACTACTAGGTATTCGAATAGAAAACTCCAAGAAATTTACATTATATTTTATTTATTATCTTTGTCTTTAATAAAGTAATTACAGATAGGCACTAAAAAAATAACCATGCATATTTAAGACCATAATACAATAACATATTTTAAATACAACGAACACCACATCTCGTGCAGACCGGAGGCTGCAACTAGAGTTGGTTGGACTGCACTGTCACTTCTACAGTATCGATAATGAATAAAGGCGAACGCAGACTTGCACTTCCAATCGGCCGATCATTTATAGAACGTTAGAGCTTAACACCGACCTCCATGGTGGTGTGGCAAGGTCATTTTCTAAGCTGAATTCTGGACTGTCATCCAGAAAGAGTAGTTGGATTTTCAATTTTAAACTTTGTTTCGTTACAAATATCATTTTCATCGCCAAGGCCACGGATGGTCTAGTAACTTTAAAAAAACTAGAGCATAGTTCCTAGTTTTTGTCTGCGATCGCCCTAACCGGCCGTAAACCGACTGAGTAGACATATGACATTTTATATGCAAAGATTCGTAGGCAAAGGAACAAAAATCGGACGAAATGTCAGCGTATGACAGATCAAAATATCAGTAGGTGACTTTTTATACTGAGATGACTGACTGTTACGTCAATTTAAATGCAATTTTATATGAATTTCATTAGGAGTCAGGCAAAGATACGCGGATAGAGATAGATAACTGACTTATTCTTTGTCTCGTTCCCTCTAATTCATTTTACAATCAATTCATCTCTCTGTTATCTTTAGTCGAATAGTGTTCTGTCGATTTCAGTCCAATTATCTTACTCGTTGATAACCGAGTTTGATAGACACTGACATAACGTAGTAATCACCAGCACTGTATTGCCTAGTGCCTATCAAACCGAGTTATATAATCCGGGTGCTGTTCCTTCGTCTACGGAAAGACTGGGGTATTTTATTAAAATGTCTGTGCAGAAAAATAATTGTCTTTAGTCTGAATTCGGCCTAAACCGTGAACCGACTTGAGTATTCACTCCCGCGTTTTGTACCGAGATATATAGCGTTATGTATCAATAACTAACGTCCAACAACCTGCGTAAACAATAAAAAGCTTTCCATAAAAATGTACATGTGAAGCGAAGTCCACAGAAGGCACATAATATCAGTAACCAAACGAATATTACATTTAAAAAATCTATTTCGTTACTTATTTAAAATCTAACAGCTATTTGTTATAAAACGAAACAATGATATTGAAGCTAAACTGTGTGCTATAAACTTTGTCCATTTATTGACTTGTAGATTACTTTGTAAGGACTGGGTTTTAGGAAGCAGTGGATAGGAATAATCTAGGGCATACAAACTGTTATTTTCACTTTACAAATCTTAGAAAAATTATATTAGTTTACGAAAAAAATGCTATTTAAAATAATGCTTCGAGCAGAATTGGAACCCGCAACCTGTGGACACTTTTCCACCGAGTCTACCGCTGCGCCATATTGCATTTCCCGAATAGTAGAAAGGACAAAAAAATTTAATTGATATTTTGTTTAACTTCTTTGCCATTTCTAGTCAATACTGGAAATCATAATGCAACTAGGAGAGTCTCGCGGTTTCACCCGCGTAAGTCAAGATCCCGGGGGAATTTCGAAGTATTTATTCGTGGATGTGACACATGACAAGTTTCCACTCTCCAAATTTCATGTCCCTAACACCTGCAGTTTGGGCTTTGCGTAGATATATAGTTCAGTCAATAAATCGGTGAGGACTTTGAATTTTATATGTTTAGATGAAGTGAAATAACTGTTTGTACCTCTCTTATAAGTTACTAAAACGACTACCTAAAAGCCAGTCCTTACGAAGTAATTCACAAGTCTTTGCTCATAGCGGATAATTTATACATCGGATCTAATGGACAACTTTTGCTATATTCATTACATTTCACTAAATAAATATATATGTATATATCATAATATGAATTAGGTATCTAATAATAGAAATTAAAGGTTAGAAACCTATACGTACAGGGTTATTGAGTATTTGTCGAGATCGAGAGCTTTTGAACTTCATGTAAACTATTATGGTTCTAAAAGTTTCGAAAATCATACGAATTTGTTTGGAAACAACTAAGGTTATGCATCATTTCTTGGCTTCTACTCGCTAGAAAACTGCAATTGTGTCTTCTTTTTTTTTAAAGAAGAATTGAGCCAATAATTGTGAGGTTTAAATGTTCCCAAATTCGACAGTTTACTGTACGGTAGAGAGGTCTCTAATTTGTCTTTGTGGTGTGCGATGGACTTAATTGGTTAAGTACCACTTAAAGAAAACTGGTCATGCAGTCGGTTAGAGAGCAAAACGAAAGAGCTTGATTGGTACGGTCATGACCACACCTCATCTAATGGGCTACGACAACTAAGTTGACGATGTGACATATAAACTTATCTTTCAAATATTTGAAACAATAAACTTAAAATTATCGAAAGTCATAAAACAAAATCAGTTTAAGATGTACAGTTAGCCCACAACTGTTTTCCTAACAAATTCTCGATAACCCTGTATAAATTGTTATATTCATGTATATAAATTTAACACAGGCAATGTGTAATCAAATCACTAGGAGCGCCAAAACAAAATGTGCTATCACTATAACAGAAGCTTGGTACTGCCCTCTAAAGGAGAAAACGCATAAGTACTGAATACATAGATTTTGGAAATCACATATTAGTTAGCCTTTGTAACGTTATGCAATAGCCTCGTGTCTCCTCGCGACCAAGACTATTGCAATGTAGTCGATACGTCGACGTAAGAGAATTTAAAAATAACAATACACGAATATGGCCCGGTACAGTGTAAATATAAATACAGCAGTTAGCTTTAATAAGAAAATGAATGCTTAAGTGAGCTTAGCTCAATAATGCTCATCATTCGTCTATATTAAACAGACTGACAAGCAAATGATCTCATAATAAATGTTATGAAGGTTACCTTTTCCATTACAGAACCTAAAAAAATCTTTCCTTTCAGGCAGGTTGCATGTGCCGATGTTTTTACTGTGGTCTAGGGCAGTTGGAAGCGCGTGTGATCAGTGATTGTCTTGTGTTAAAATCCCTCCCGGGCTCTACATTTTGGAAAAGTTACTTTTCAGAGTTACGCTTTTTCTCTTCAAGAGGGCAGAGTCCCCTAACTCATGTTCGTATTTAGTTCTCTTGTAACATTAAATATAATTAGGATTCCATTTCGGACACTAAATACCAATAATTACACAAAGCTATCTACATGAGCCACTCCTAACCGCTTTCTGTGTTGCCACACGTGAAAACATTATATTATTGCCAGGATAATTCATTATTGCGAATGGTACATTAGCCATCCTGCTTTAGCAAAGTCATTTATTAAAATACTTGCCTTTTTAAGAAGAATAGTTACACTTATTCTTTAATATTTGATTCTACAGGCATTTTTTTTATTATGCAGTAAAATTGCTGTAAGAAGACCTATAACTGAGAACAAGGAAAGGGCAAATGAACGGCAATCTTTGTTTGGTGACACATAATGGTACAATTTGCAATTGCTGTGACATCCCCCCTATCTTTCGTTCATTAACCTTCACTTGCTTTTGTTTATTTGGTCTGTACTTAATTTTACGGGCATTTTATGTTTCCTTTAATTGCTCGATGTTGGGACCGAAATACCTTAAGAGATCTATTGCAAAAATTAATACAGATACTGATGTTTAACCAAATTAAAAACAGGTTTTTCAGTGAGCGTGCTACATATTAGCCGACTCAGTCACTTACCATCTGGCGAGATAAAAAAAAAACAACTATATCCTGTTACCATTTTAATCAGTGGTTTGATATGGTATCACAGACAGCACAGATATGTGACATATTTTACCATGTGGCAACACGGGTTGATGATTGATGAACACCATTGTTCAGGGAATGATTCGTTATGATTGCAGTTACTCCAGCCACTTCCTTTCGCTTCGGCTCAATTAGTTTACAGGATATACTGGAAACAAGAAATAACATGTTAAGCTCCGTACATCAAAAGGCACGCTAAGCAGTTGGTCCTGGTTTTTATATCAGATAGCAGTTGTTTGGTCAAGAGAGGCCTTAGGGCGACCTGACAACTCTAACACTAGGTGAGCCACACCACTACACGAAAAGAAGAAGTAGATGTCAAAGAGGAGGAACACTAACTTTTTATACCGGCAGAGGGCGTTGGTCGACTGATATTAGGTTTAAATTAAGAACTGTCAAACAGGTGTTTTTTACAACTCTCGGCGCCAAATTGGCCATATCGGTCTTAGACCGATATGGCCAATAGTAGTAAATGTGGCTGTTTTATAATGATAGGCGATAAAACCGAGTAGTTATTACGAAATTCAAATATCATAATGACATCGAATTCGATTCTTTAATGAACGGGCTCGGCGTCGGGTCGGGTCACGTCCCCCTCCGTCTGTAGATATCATAGTACAGTACCTGCGTGTTACTGGCAACACTGTTTGCGCACGGAGTCGGCCTGGCTGGGCCGGCGTCGGGTCGGATCACGTCCCCCTCCGTCTGTAGATATCATAGTACAGTACCTGCGTGTTACTGGCAACACTGTTTACGCACGGAGTCGGCCTGGCTGGCCGGCGTCGGGTCGGGTCACGTCCCCCTCCGTCTGTAGATATCATAGTACAGTACCTGCGTGTTACTGGCAACACTGTTTACGCACGGAGTCGGCCTGGCTGGGCCGGCGTCGGGTCGGGTCACGTCCCCCTCCGTCTGTAGATATCATAGTACAGTACCTGCGTGTTACTGGCAACACTGTTTACGCACGGAGTCGGCCTGGCTGGGCCGGCGTCGGGTCGGGTCACGTCCCCCTCCGTCTGTAGATATCATAGTACAGTACCTGCGTGTTACTGGCAACACTGTTTACGCACGGAGTCGGCCTGGCTGGGCCGGCGTCGGGTCGGGTCACGTCCCCCTCCGTCTGTAGATATCATAGTACAGTACCTGCGTGTTACTGGCAACACTGTTTACGCACGGAGTCGGCCTGGCTGGGCCGGCGTCGGGTCGGGTCACGTCCCCCTCCGTCTGTAGATATCATAGTACAGTACCTGCGTGTTACTGGCAACACTGTTTACGCACGGAGTCGGCCTGGCTGGGCCGGCGTCGGGTCGGGTCACGTCCCCCTCCGTCTGTAGATATCATAGTACAGTACCTGCGTGTTACTGGCAACACTGTTTACGCACGGAGTCGGCCTGGCTGGGCCGGCGTCGGGTCGGGTCACGTCCCCCTCCGTCTGTAGATATCATAGTACAGTACCTGCGTGTTACTGGCACCACTGTTTACGCACGGAGTCGGCCTGGCTGGGCCGGCGTCGGGTCGGGTCACGTCCCCCTCCGTCTGTAGATATCATAGTACAGTACCTGCGTGTTACTGGCAACACTGTTTACGCACGGAGTCGGCCTGGCTGGGCCGGCGTCGGGTCGGGTCACGTCCCCCTCCGTCTGTAGATATCATAGTACAGTACCTGCGTGTTACTGGCAACACTGTTTACGCACGGAGTCGGCCTGGCTGGGCCGGCGTCGGGTCGGGTCACGTCCCCCTCCGTCTGTAGATATCATAGTACAGTACCTGCGTGTTACTGGCAACACTGTTTACGCACGGAGTCGGCCTGGCTGGGCCGGCGTCGGGTCGGGTCACGTCCCCCTCCGTCTGTAGATATCATAGTACAGTACCTGCGTGTTACTGGCACCACTGTTTACGCACGGAGTCGGCCTGGCTGGGCCGGCGTCGGGTCGGGTCACGTCCCCCTCCGTCTGTAGATATCATAGTACAGTACCTGCGTGTTACTGGCAACACTGTTTACGCACGGAGTCGGCCTGGCTGGGCCGGCGTCGGGTCGGGTCACGTCCCCCTCCGTCTGTAGATATCATAGTACAGTACCTGCGTGTTACTGGCAACACTGTTTACGCACGGAGTCGGCCTGGCTGGGCCGGCGTCGGGTCGGGTCACGTCCCCCTCCGTCTGTAGATATCATAGTACAGTACCTGCGTGTTACTGGCAACACTGTTTGCGCACGGAGTCGGCCTGGCTGGGCCGGCGTCGGGTCGGATCACGTCCCCCTCCGTCTGTAGATATCATAGGACAGTACCTGCGTGTTACTGGCATCACTGTTTGCGCACGGAGTCGGCCTGGCTGGGCCGGCGTCGGGTCGGGTCACGTCCCCCTCCGTCTGTAGATATCATAGTACAGTACCTGCGTGTTACTGGCAACACTGTTTGCGCACGGAGTCGGCCTGGCTGGACCGGCGTCGGGTCGGATCACGTCCCCCTCCGTCTGTAGATATCATAGTACAGTACCTGCGTGTTACTGGCAACACTGTTTACGCACGGAGTCGGCCTGGCTGGCCGGCGTCGGGTCGGGTCACGTCCCCCTCCGTCTGTAGATATCATAGTACAGTACCTGCGTGTTACTGGCAACACTGTTTACGCACGGAGTCGGCCTGGCTGGGCCGGCGTCGGGTCGGGTCACGTCCCCCTCCGTCTGTAGATATCATAGTACAGTACCTGCGTGTTACTGGCAACACTGTTTGCGCACGGAGTCGGCCTGGCTGGGCCGGCAGTCGGCGGGCTCGGCGTCGGGTCGGATCACATCCCCCTCCGTCTGTAGATATCATAGTACAGTACCTGCGTGTTACTGGCAACACTGTTTGCGCACGGAGTCGGCCTGGCTGGGCCAGCAGTCGGCGGGCTCGGCGTCGGGTCGGATCACGTCCCCCTCCGTCTGTAGATATCATAGTACAGTACCTGCGTGTTACTGGCAACACTGTTTGCGCACGGAGTCGGCCTGGCTGGGCCGGCAGTCGGCGGGCTCGGCGTCGGGTCGGATCACGTCACCCTCCGGCGGGTCGCGCATTTGCTTCTGGGAGACGATCCTGTAGATCTCTGGAATGTGACATTGACACATACATTACATGAATAGCATTCTATAATACGTGGAAATGTCATAAGACTTATTTTGATTCTCCTTTCATCGTATGGTCCTTTAATTCTCATTGAACATCACCTGCTTATATAAAAGATATCTGCACACTTGTGATTTGTGTCAAAGCCTAGCATGGGTGCACAAGCAAACACGCTCACGATGCGATGAGCTAGAGAAAACTGCTTAAAAACCTCCCTATCGACAAGGCTCGGCACCCATCTGCTCCTTCACTTCTATTACAGCAAGCAAATGACCCAGTAGTGTGTGCACAGTTAATCTTTGTAAAATATTGTTTTACTTTAATTATTTGTACCTGTCGTAGACGGAATTTCTCATTTAGATAGATTCCTACTTTAGGAATCTAAAAAGCTTAAGTTTACTAGCTAATCAGGAATCACAGTACTTGTTAATCACAAGTGAGGGAAGGAAGTGAGGAAAAATATAGGAAATTGGCTATAACGGCTTAGTGGTACAACTAAGGTTGATGAGTGGTGGGTGACAGCTACAATTAATCCAATTTCCCATTCCCGATTTCAATGTTGTTGATTTAAAGCCCACATCCAAGAACTAATTCTCTTTCCATTCATTCACATTAATTATTAAATCACTCATTACATTACACAACAATAAACTGTATCTATGTCTAAAATAAATACTTATAATCCCAAACAGTTAACTAATTATAATTCAAATCCCATTTCTCAAGCGTCGCCGTCGCGTCACGCACGCAAAGGGAAGTGAACTCATGTGAACTCTAATTAACTGCTATATCTTGACCTTATGCGCCGTGAAAATAGATAAATTCAATGGTCCATTGACATTGAATAGATGGGATAAATAAAATCTCTAATGTAAACGTCTGTCGGGTTTGAAGTAATGAATTTAATTTTTACCCGATTGCGGAGTAGGCAAAACGAAGGGTAATGATTTTGGTCTTTGTATGTTCCACAGTGGCCCCTATACTACTGAACCGAACCTAAAAAGGTGTCAATAGATCCGTCATAATGGCCTGGGTGACATAGGCTATATTAATTTTATGAATATTTTATACGACGGAATGATACCCAAAGATTCTATCTTCGAAAAATCCTCGGTATCAAAATCGATAGGTCTCGCCGGGAAATTGCCTTTTAGAGGTAAGTCAGTAAGACACCATAAGAGCCTTTTTTAGATTGGCGAATGTCCCATGCCTTTAGGCTGTGGTGAGTCCTAGGACATGTTTCCTTACACTGCAATGTTTATCCTTCAAAAATGATTTATAATGCTCTCATGGGGACCAAATATTCAATTTTGAAATCTAACATGTCGTTGTTTTCAATTTCAATCATCACAGTGCAAATGCAGTGCACTGTTTTCGTTATGATGACTTAATCATTGTAAAGAGAATGAATACTAACCAGTTAGAATATTTTGGAATGCGGGCTCCACATTAGTGGAATCTAGGGCCGATGTTTCAATAAAACTAAGACCATTCTTTTCCGCAAACGCCTTTGCTTCTTCTGTTGGAATCGATCTGAAAATAAAAACAAAGACAAATTGATAGATGGACACTTTATTTGCACAAGTCAAGGTACATATTGTTACAATAGATGAAGTAAAGAAACACAGAAAGCACAAAGCTGTTAAATTATTGTAAACAACTGTATTATGTAATTTCTAGTAAAAGAAAATTGTACCATTTTCTTTTACTGTTCTCATTTCTGGTTAGTGGTTCTTATTTATTTATTTAGTACACCAACAGTAACACACACATCTTTTTTTATTTATAATCATTTCTATTATAAATGTTGATTACCGTTTGTTTAACAGGTGTGTGGTGTTTGGTGTGGATTCATGGTATATACCTCCTGGTAAACTTTTAAAATGATTGAATGTTGAGTAGTTACCGGAGTTAAAATAGAACGGTTTATTATGCTTTTAAAAAATAAATAAAAATAGAAAAACTTAAATTTAAAGTGCCACAATAGCCGCCGCAATAATAGGCAATAAAGTGCCGCTGAGAATGGTCACATTCAGGCAACCTTGGTTAAAAGCTTCCACTAGGCGTCTTCTGTACTTAGCCAAGTAATTGGGCGTGATTTTAAACGCGGGTTTCCTCACGATCGCTATGTTATCCTTCACCGTAAGATCGATTTTAACAGCGCACATACTTTTTTTAAGAAAAAGGTTTGCGTGCGCGTATAGCCTTAATTCGAAATTATGACTTTCGGAATAAAAGCCTGGGTATATAATCTACCATTAGACCAATACCGCTTTTTTACCCTTTAAACCTTTTTAAAAGAAAGGGTTATTATTTTGGCAGTCTATGTGTGTTGTATGTTTAACATAGCGCGGAAACTACTGAACCGATTTTATTTTTACGTGAAGTAAACAGAGAAACAGTAAACAGACAAGGAAAGCTGTATTATTCTGTAGTTTACCCTGAGGAAGAGGTCCGTAATAAAAGCAAAGCGATTAAGACCGGAAAAATGAGATTACTTTCAATCCAACATCGCGAAATCACACAGAAAAGAAGAGAAAAACAGAAGAAAAATCTAAAGCAAGCTCACCTGAGATGCCTAAGATCGCTCTTGTTTCCCACAAGCATGATCAGTATATTCTGGTCGGCGTGGTCACGAAGCTCCCTCAGCCATCTCTCAACGTTCTCGTAGGAGAGATGCTTCGCTATGTCGTAGACCAGCAGAGCCCCGACCGCGCCGCGGTAGTAGGCTGAAGTTATCGCACGGTATCGTTCTTGACCCGCTGTGTCCCATATCTGAGCTTTTATGGTTTTACCGTCCACCTGTAACAGAAAAGAGGTAGCTTTAAAAAAGAGATCAAAAGTGGTTTCTTACCACATAAGTAATGTATAAGTTTATAGTTTAGTAAATACGCGTCTAGCATAGATAGGTAATAGGTAACTTCATTTTACAGAACAAGTAATGACAATGCTTAAAAAGTTGCACCGAACCAATCCAGCTCTGGTGAGAGCAAGAGAGCTTGGCTTTCACGCAAAAAGGACCGAATTTGAAGAGATCCTATTTGCAGAAATCCCGTAAACGATTACAATTACCTACAAGTTGCGCATATGGACGGCCTTATTGCTGAACCACTGTAGCATTTCTTTCAGTTTCATACAACGTCAAAGAGCGAAAGACACGTACGCAGACGCACACACGCCACATGTTTGGTGTGACCCAGTTTGTTAGTGACTTAAAACTAATATATCAACTACCGACATTCTAACTAAAACAACTTAAGTGTTTGTAACCCAATTAGAAACAATAAGGAAACTACAAGAATTTAAAAGAACATTTCCTATGTTAGGTAGATTTCAATGAGTCAACTTATTAAATTAGTAACATAATGACAAGTACAAAAAAGAATCCAAAAACCCAGTACTGCAGATCGCAGACTTGATGATATCAGTGAGCAATGTGTGATGAAGGCTTTGTGAATCATACTCAAACAATACCACATACTTTCTAATCAATGATGGAATTCGAATTGAGTAGTAGTTAAATGGCATACTGATGTAATGTAGATAAATATCATAGAAACATGGAATTATTCAAAATCCGTTTATAAAATAGAAACTTTAATGGAATTCTAACTCTAAATGCAGTTTTCAATGAGGAGCTCATTGGCCTAGCTGCACCGGCCGATTTTGAATAGTCGTGCGATTTAAGCAACGCTTGGCACATTCATGACTTGGATGGGTGACCAATAAATTGTGTGGCAAAAAAACAATTTCTCAAGCTCCTCCGTGTTTCAGAAGGCATGTTAAGGCAGTTGGTCCCAGTTGTTATCTCTGATAGCAGTTGTTAGGTCAAGTTAGAGGCCTTGGGGTGACCTGAAAACTCTAACACTAGGTGATAGCTCACCACTACATGAGAAGAAGAGAAATTAATTTTAACAGTTGATAATGCTTGGAGTACAAAACATAAATAATCAAATTACCTTTACCTACAATATAGAATTATCTAGAGATATTTTTAACTATAAAAAAGTTTTAGGTAGGTAGGTACATGAGACTTATAACATGAGGAAAATAAGACATGGTGTTCTTTGGTGAAATTGAATAAAGGTAGGTTATAAAGATAAGAATTTTATAGTTTCCTACAGAATTCATTTAGAACGATGGATGAGTCACTGCTTTACCGACATTCAAGAGGAGGTTGTATAAAAAACAAACTTTAAGAGTCTAAACATCATTTCAATAAGCAATGAAATTGCATCGCCTTTCAAAAAACCTTCCTATGTTTTCAATAGTTGATACCCACATGTTGTGTGTCACCTTGATACTATTTTAATTAATATTTTGTCTTAGCAATCTATACAGTTGAGGAAAACACAGTGGAGAAGTTTACAAAATTCTTTTGGCTTATAATACTGTCACTTAAAAACACTGTGATACAAATAATAATCATTGTATGAAAAATCAATGTTTATTTACATTTACTGGTTTTTTATTTATTACATTGAATAAATATATCTCTACAAACTCTACATTTAAAATATCTCAATATCTCTGCTACACAATAATCACTGCAGACACCTAATGATAACAATATCCTAATTGGAAGTAATCAATAGGAACTATGATTCATAATAATATTAATAAGTAGGTTAAATAAAGTTAAAGAACCTCAATATAGAACCATCATAAATGTTCCACTAGCTAAAGATTGTATGGTTTTCATCAAAAAGGGGTGGTGAATACTCCGGATTAGCGAGTCTCATGCCTTTAAAACTATGGCCAGAATTTATTGTTCTTTTTCAATTTTATTTAAAAAATGCTCTTGTCTTTTTAATCACCATTCATCAACTTCAGCTTACTTACTTTACTTACTTATATTTAATTTTCTGTGTATTTGTCTTACTTTTGATGTATACTAATTATAATTGTTGTGCAAATACAGCAATTAATCTATCTACCATTTAAGGGCCCACAGGGATGCTTGTTTCATTTTCATGATAGACTTAATAATATTGTCAGCCCTGCGGTGGCTTTTTATTTATATTTCTCGTAAAAGGAACATGGAATATGTTTCAAACATCACTCTTGTAGTATTATACTTCGTTTTTTAATTTCAGACTATGATCTGACGTTTTGGTTCTTTTTGTTTGACATTTTTTCTTAGGAAAGATGTGTCAAATCATAGTCTACAATTAAAAAACGAACTATAGTACTTATTAACTTAAGATTCACATACAAAAAAGCAATGTTTAGCACTTACCTCTATACTTCTAGTGGCAAATTCCACTCCTATTGTCGATTTTGACTCTAAATTAAATTCATTTCTAGTGAAACGTGAAAGGAGACTGCTTTTCCCCACTCCAGAGTCACCTATTAGAACAACTGAAACAAAGAAAAATTCTACTAGCACCTTGCACAGTAACATCAAACATAAATACCCTTGTACTGTTCCAATTAGAAGGAAAAGTTTGAAAACACGACTCAGGTAAGTTTTATTTAGATTAGGTCATAGCAGTAACTTCGAAGATGACTCACGGACACCAAATTGTACAAAAACTCGGATCAATAAAACCACAATCAGCTGACACCAAACAAAACCTATTTATATCAAATGCTACAGGCAAAACTAATGTTTTGCCACTAATTATGACCTAGTTTTAAGTGATAATTAAACTTAATTCTTCAAACAAAGCTACTGCACAAGACAAAGGGAAATCAGCTAGCTTAGCACAGAGTTTTTCTACGTCATTCAATGATAAAACAATAAATTCTAAAATACATGATTCTGAGTTACTTTCATGAATAACGATTGAAAAGAAAGTTGTACGGTGTTTACCTTTGAACAAGTAATCGTATTCGTCCTCTCTTGTACCCATTTTGATTTACCAAGAGAGAGATCTGTAATCGACGTCAAATTCGTTCAGGTACACAACTAAATGTCAACTTAACGCAATAAGACAAAATAACTGGAGACACAAATATCACAGACTTTTAAAACACTGCACTGCTCTTAGATTATCACTTTTGTACAAGGATTCCTAGGATTTTTACAGGTTCTACAGAAATAAATCCAAAATTTGTCACAGGAACAAAATGGCGGATTTTACGCCCTCTAAGATGCGTTCGGAAACTTGTTAGGGAGATAACGTCAGAGAAATAAAAATATGTTATGAACTTGATTTACCAAATATTTAGTTAGTTATTTTTTCAAGCTAGAAATTAATTTCTTTCACTTCTTGTACGCTTATTTAAATAATTTTAATAAACAAACAAAAGTGAAAAACAAATAACGGCTCGACAAATACATTTTCAACGAAAATAGTTTTCGAACGTAGCTTTGTTTTCTTTTCGGATAATGGTTTTGTACGACCTTTGTATAAATCCATTTGTCCTTATTGGCCAGATTGGCCACGTATTGCACGCCCACTTTTGTCTCACAGTGAATAGGGGCTGCAAAATAAAATTGTCAAGGACATACTGGACATATGAGAATCACAGATACGCTGAGAATCTGAGAATCCACTTTGATTCAGTATTATTCAGGGTACTTATTTAATCGAAATAAAATATTCCCCATACAATAAATGAACATTTTATTGCACTAGTACTAATCTATAACATAACAATATTATACTTATTACGCCGTTGCCGACAAAGCCGAAGGTTCGTCTTCATCGTCACTATCGTTTTGAACTTCTTTAGACAATGTGCGGTCTACGTACACGAATGGGTCGATTTTTAGCTTTTCATTTGATGGCGGACTTGTTATGAAACACCTGAAACAAATAAAATATTTATAATGCCATATTTATACAGTACCTATAATTAACAACTTAAGCCTTTTTATACATAAGTAATGGCTTTGGTAATAAAAGTAATAACTTTACCGAATTACTATGATACTAAGTAATAAATAACACAGGTAATAACTTTACCTATTGCTTTTGATAATTTAATAACTTTACTTAATGCCTTTGGTAATATAATAAGATGACTTTACATAATAGCTTTGGTAATTTAATAACTTTACGTAATGCCTTTGGTAATATAAATTAGTAGGTACTTTACCCAATGCATTTCGTAATATCTTTACTAAAGCCTTTGATAGGTACTTAGTAATAACTTTTCATAATGCCTTTGGTAATCAATTTACCTTAACCCTTTTGTAATTAATAAATAATTTTACCTAAAGCCTTTGATAATAAGAATAACTGACCAAATGTTTTTTTAAATTAATAATACTTTGCATAATATTGACTTTGGCTAATATCAAAATAACCCTTTGGTAATTATTATATAACTTTTAAAGTAAGTAAATCAATTCGAAACAATTCGCCGTTTTTAAGAAATTCTTTCTCAAAAACTAGTACAAACCTGGTAATAAACAGTCCATCGCGTTTAGGGCGGACAGCTTGTAAATCTTTCAGAAGAGTTTCAATGTTCTCGGCTATCTGCTTCGGCTCCATGTTTAACTGTAATTTAACATAAAAATATAACTAAGTTCACCTAATAACTTTGCCTAATGCTTTTGGTAATAATTTTGCCTATTGCCTTTAGCCGTCACATTGAAGTGAAATTGGGCTGGCAATGTTAGCCGTATGTCGGATGAACACTGGGCCAAAAGAACAACTTACTTAACCCCAACCAACGAAAGAGGATTACCCGGCAGACCCCGTCGACGGTGGCGAGATGACCTCGATAAGTTCCTGACAGATTGGCAAAACATCACACAAGATCGCGAGCAATGGAAAGGGAGCAGAGAGGCCTTTGCCCTGCAGTGGGACACTATAGGCTCATAATAATAACAATATATTGCCTTTGGTAATACTTAATTACTTTACGTAACTGCTTTGGTAATCACTTCATAGTATTGTTGTTCATAATATTAGAAGAGTATTTTCTCATCCAGCCAACAATAACTTGAACAGATTCAAGTTTTTCCTAATGTCTTTTGTTCCTTATAACTTTGCCTAGTGTTTTTGGTAATAATTACTTTATATATAATGATTTTGGTAATTACTTTTTATTGTCATTCATAATAATAATGATTTTGGTAATAGTAATTACTTTGTTAGGTAATTAGTAATTACTATTTATTGTCTTTCAATAATATTAGTAGAATATTGTCTCATTCTACCAACAATAACTTTAATAGATCCAAGATTTACCTAACGCCTTCGGAACCTAACATAAACTATGTCTAATGCTATTGGTAATAATTACTTTATACCATTGTCGTTCATAATATTAGTAGAATATTTTTTCATCCTGCCAACATTACTGTACAAACATTGCATTCCCAAAGTTTCATCTAATGCCTTTGGTACCTTATAATAACTTTGCCTAATGCTTTTGGTAATAATAACTTTATACAATTGTCGTTCCTATCATAATATTAGTAGGATATTGTCTTACCCTGCCAACAGTAATCTCAACAGAGCCAAAATTATCCTGTTTCTCATCCTTCACAACTCTGTACTGTATACCACCAGACAACTTCTTGACCAGCGCCGGGAGATCGTTCTCTAAGGTACCCGACTTTACCGTGGGGAACTTCTTCTTCATGAGCCCTCTAATCGGCACCAGTTCTGTGATCATGTTAGGGTGGGCGATTACGTAGTCGTATTCGAATACCTTGATTTGACCTTCCTGAAATTATAATTTAAATGTTCTAAAATGAATAAATAAAATAAATGTCTGTAGGATTTAGCCACTCATTATGCCAAACCCTTTTACTAAGATTCCACTGTCCGACTGTCTGTCACCAGGCAGTATCTCATGAACCGTGATAGACTGATAGTTTAAAAGATTTTGTATTTCTGCTGCCGCTATGCTATAACAACAAAAAATAAAAACAGAATAAAATAAATATTGTGGGGCTCCCAAAAAACGTGATTTTGTCATGACATTGGTACGGCATTCTTCGTCGGCGAGTCCAACTAGCACTTGGCCAGTTTTTTTTTCAGTAAACAATCTGCCGTAAAAATTAATAATTATTGTTAATGTTCTACTCTATAGCATTGGGGGATCCTGTAAAAATAGCTGTAGTTGTTTTGAAAATAAATAATAAGTTGGTTTAAAAATCATCTGACCTGAATTTTCTTGATGACCTCTGCCCCTCCCACAATGGTGGCTCCGGCTTCAAGCACCGCCTTGGCCAGCTCAGGACCTTTACAGAAAGCTAGTATTGTGCGTTCCTCATCGCGAGGAAATGGGTGCGGCAGCAGGGATAGCCGGGTAAAACCGCTAAGGTAACGGGTCTGAAACATAGATTTTACTTTTCGTTTTTCGCGATGTTATGAAATTAGTCATTTTTGAGTTATGACAAATTACATCTCAGACTACCTGTGAATATGGAAATGCTAGCCTTGGCAAAAATAAGATCTTACCTTTTTAGCAGCAGTCATATCAAATTCGATCTGAGCGAACACATAGGAATCAGGCAAGTTGTACATAGAAGGATGATGAGTTTCCTGGTGAGCCTTCACTGCATCCTCAGCGGAGTATACCACCCATCGGTAGAACCTCAACGGGTATATATCATCATGTGCTTGGGGTTTGTATGTGTCGTCTGTGTGCTTGTTTGTTACGGTGGTTGTTGCTTGTCTGAAATGCAACAACAATATTTGATAGATAAATGCTTTAATGTATTGTTACTTAAGTTACACAAATATTGGAAATTCTCAAATCTAGTGTGGCACAACTAGTGGAAGTTAGAAATTTTATTTAAAAAATACTAGGATCTAGATTGTGTTGTGGATAATTAATTAATTTGTTGTATTTAAATTGGCAAACTTGGGCCCTTACGAAAGCTCAAGCAAAAAAACTGCAGACATGTCAAAATGCAATGGAAAGAAGTATGACGGGGAAGAAGCTCTCTAAATTTCTTTTAATTTTTGTATGTATCTCAAGGCTATTTTATTTAGAAAATTTATTTTCAAGGAAAAATAGCATACAAAAATGTTCACTTGCAGCGAGGCTTGAACTCGCGTCTTTGGGTCAGTACCTCAACGTCTATACCAACTAGACTACGCAAGTCCACGCCTGTTGCCGTGAAAACTTCCAAAGCTATATTCTCCTCTGATTGTTTACGATTAAGGCTTGTTAAAGCGCCATCTAAAAAAATTGAAAATTTTTGTATGCTCTCTGACAAAATAAGAACAGAAATAATAAGGAAGTGTACAAAGACTAAAGAGGTAACATCAATAATAAGAAAACTGAAATGGAGATGGGCAGATCATACAATCAGAGGGAAAGACAAATGGTCCAAAACATTAATGACCTGGTATCCAAGAAGCCTAACAAGAAAAAGAGGGAGACCTTGTAGAAGATGGGTGGATGATATCAAAGACCTGGTTAGAGTTACCTGGACCAGAAAAGCAAGAGAAAGAGAGACTTGGAAGGGATTGGGCCTTTGTCAATGGACAAACGGACAAGAAAATAGAGAAAAAAAAACAACAATCAAAATACATAATATAAGATCAAAAATAAGTATAAATTAAAATGTAATGTAAAATTATGTCTGAATAAAAAGGCTGTTATCTTATATATAAAATTTCCATGTCACAATGTAAGTTACCATACTCCTCCAAAACGGTGCGACCGATTTTTACCAAATTTTATATGCATATTCAGTAGGTCTGAGAATCGGCCACTATCTATAATTTATAAGGCAAAACAACGTTTGCCGGGTCAGCTAGTTATTATATAAATTATTAGTTTGTTGTGAAATTGTTTAAGTATAAAGGGGCCAAGTTGAAATTTAATATTTTAAAGGAAAATATTTCCAATGAAACAAAGTTTGATTGAATGGTTTATAAGCACCTTCCTTTTGTGAGGCCGCTTATTGTGCCACTATAGGGCGCGTGCCTCCTCTGTTAGGGGTTAGGCAGTAAGACACTACGGGAGCCTACTCCAGATTGGTGAATGTCCCATGCCTTCAAACCATGGTGCGTCCTAAGACATGTTGATTTCCTCATGATGTTTCCTTCACCGTAAGAGTGATAAAAACGCAAATAAATCCTTCAAATCAGCATCGCGAAAACCGAAGATAAATCCAAAAGGAATACTTTACCTAAATTTTGTTCTTTGGTTATGGGGAATGAACCCCACTTTAGTGACTTCGACTTTGACTTTCTTTGCGCGGGCCTTCGCCCTCGTTCCTTTACGAGCTGCATAATATACGGCTGCAGTATGTATTGATCGCTGCAATTTTAAATACTTAGGTAATATTTTTATAAAGGTTTTTTTAACATTTAACAAACATAGATTTTTTATCATCAGCCGGTTTATGAATAAAGAATTTAGATTTCAGGGTGTGCATTTTATTAATGAATAGCTACTTACTAAATTAGAATTATTACTGCTATAGAAAGACAGAGTTGTGTTCAACATGGAACCTGAAACAAATGGGATATTACATAAACTACGATAAAATGAACATGTTGTACAATGTATTCACAAAAGATACTAACGAAATAAAGTTCCAGCCATGATTCTAGGGATTATTTAATTCAATTTTACTAATTTTATGTAAGTAAATTGTAAACAACTAAATCTTTGAGGTTATAAATAATTTGACAGATTTTCTAATCAGCTGGCAGTTAAATATTGCTATGCAAGGTCAGTCTTTCATGAGTCTTCCAGTGGTAAAGTACCCTACACACGTCTAAATTTATCTTACAGATATATCGCATGCGAGAAATCTTTACGTTAGATCGTACGTGTGTAGGCAAATCTGAGAACTGTACAGTTTTTTCGAAGTTTCGCTACAGCTTTCGGAGTACAAACTTATCCAAAAATAGCAACAATCGCCGAGTGATCATGATTAACCCAAATATCTCGGGATTAAAATGATCTGCATTGCCGACTAGTCGGCAATTTTGGAACCGACTAGTCGGCAGTAGGTAATTATAGTTCACTCTGGACCAGAAAACCCACGAGGCCTGCGGCCTCTCGCTTCGCGGGGTTTTAAGGTCCAAAGTGAACTATAAATCTAAAACATGAAACCAAACTCAACCTTGCATTTTTTGTTCCATTAATAGGCTTTATTAATTACCGTTTTTATAGATCTTTAGTCATTTCGTTAGGTGCATTGTTAACATGAAGTTCGTTAAACAACCGGTATCATTACAATTAGAAAATATCAATTTTGCGTCTGAGCAACAAAACATTCGTCATGGAAAACTATTACCAAATACAGTTCGCTGTATAATATGTGGTCCATCGAACTGTGGAAAAACGAATTTGGTTATTGGACTACTTTTGCACGAAAATGGTTTAGAATATCGTAACGTTTATGTCTATTCAAAAACTCTTTATCAACCGAAATATAAGTACTTAGAACAGGTATTGCAAAGGGTTCCTGGTGTTACTTTCTCAAAGTTTCATGAAAATCAAGAAGTGTTCACTCCAGAAGAAGCAAAATGTAACTCAGTTATTGTTTTCGATGATGTATCTTGCGAGAATCAAAACAGTATGCGTGATTTTTTTGCAATGGGTAGACACAAATACATAGACTGTTTTTATTTAAACCAGACATATAGCAAAATACCAAAACAGTTAATAAGAGATAATGCAAATTTATTAGTATTGTTCAAGCAAGATGATATAAACTTGAGACACATATATGATGAACACGTCAATACTGATATGACATGGCAAGAATTCAGAGCAATGTGTGCCCAAATATGGAAAGAACCTTACAGTTATGTTGTAATAAACAAGGACTGTGAAAAAAACAAAGGTTGTTATCGAAAGAAATTTGATACGTTTGTTTTATTTCATTAGTGGACTTATGTAAATCATTTCTTGTTGAGTCGTGGCTTAGAAAACAAGTTCTGTGAGCGTTTTGTTTATATTAAATAATAAAATTATGTCTTACATTCCCGTCTTTCGCCGTTTCGCTGATGAAGAGGAACGTTTAAGGAGTTTTGCTACCTGGCCGCTGGGTTTAAATCAAAAACCAAAAGAAATGGCTGAAGCAGGATTTTTTTATACCGAAATAGGTGATAGAGTCGTCTGTTTTTACTGCGGTGGAAGAATGAAAGATTGGGGCCCCAACGATCTACCATGGGAAGAGCATGCACGCTGGTTTGGCCAATGTCCCTATGTATTGGTAATGAAAGGAGAAGACTATGTGGAAAATGTACAAAATGGAGGATATGAAGAATTCGAAGAAGAGTGCAGTCAAATTGAACCGGAAATAAAAGTCAACATAATACCATCATCAATTATATGTAAAATTTGTATGGAAGAAGAATTAAATACGTGTTTCACACCTTGTGGTCATGCTGTGGCGTGTGCGAAGTGTTCTCTGTCTGTCGGAGTTAAATGTCCGATTTGTAGAAAAGAATTCAAAAAAATTATTAGATTGTTTTTATAAATAAAGAAAGAAGTTAAGTATTTAAAAGTCTTTTTTTATCCCTTATAAATAGCTGAGAATATTATTCGTACTATTATTTTGTGAGGCTACTACAACCAACAAAGTTCATCACTATAAATAGCTAAATACATAAACTACACTATCATTTCACATGAATACTGTTAATGGTTCAATCAACTCTGCTGCAATGGAAAAAAATCTAAAAAAACAAATTGTTGAAGCTGCAGAAGCTGTTAAAAAGAAGGTTCGAAAAATGCGAAATATTGAAACGGACAGAAGTAATATTTTAAAATCTGTTTTTAAACCAATTACAGAACCCCTCAATAAAATGGTGGACAATTCTTTATCAATAGAATCTCCTGACAAAAGAAAATCATTTCATTATTCCAAAGCCTTACAAAATGATGTTAAATTTGATACTTCAAGTCCATTAGACAGCGATAAAACTCTAAAGAGACAATCTAATGTTGGATTCAATATATTAAGCCCAAAAGAATCTAGTGAGTCACAGGATAGTGATAATAACGATTACGATGGTGATGCAATTAAAATGGATACAGTAGAAGGAGATGAATCATTTAAGACAGTGTCTTCAGGTGCAACCGATGCAATTTTAGACGTTTCTTCGTGGTCTCTTACTCCTGATGCTTCAGATAGTTTCAATGATGTTCTGTTTGGTATTAGAAATGATCGCGGAAAACTCATGATGGGATCTTCGCGTGTTGTGTTGACTGATGATTATATTCAAGTTGGTACAAAGAAGTATAAATTTACGGATGGAATAAAAGAATTACTTTTTAAAAAAGTCCCTAACTTAGATGTAATAAATAATGAAGATTTGAGTCATTATAAGTTAATGTTGCAAGAAACAAATGCTCATAGAAGAAATTTTAGTCCAAATCAACCGATCAAGAGTAATAAAGGCCGAAAATACTTGAGTATTATAAAACCACTATTCAAATTACGTAAAGTTTCAGTAAGCACTGATAGTAGCCAACCGGACATAACACATCAAGGAGAAGGTTTACCACTTATGAAAACATGGAAGAAAAATGTTGACTACGTATACTGGGATGATCCTAATGAATTAGTTGAAAGATTAAAGCTTTTGATTGCTTCAAAAGATGCTGGTAACACTGGGTTGGAGAATGAAATCATTTCTATTATAGAAGAATTGCGTGAAAGCGGGATTATACCTTAATATATAGCATGATTTTTTTAAATTATTTCATTTCAACTTTATCGATAACACCTATCAGTTCACTATAATGGATAAGTTTGGACATCACATTCATAAACGCTTGCGTTTACCAGATTTCATAGAAAACTTTGATAAAATCCTAATGAAAACCGAAAGCGGAGAGTTTGATTTACATAATACAAGACTAACCGGTATTACGATTCCATTGAAAAATTCTGATGCTGTCAACAAGGAGTACGTAGATAGACAAAATGAATTGTATATAAAGAAGGAAGAGATCGCAACAATAGTTAATAATTTGAGAACAGTTTTAAAAGAATATGTTGATAATATTATTGTAGATTATTGTACAAAAGCTGATTTAATAAGAGCTAAAAAATGAGTAAACTTCAAATTGTGAATGAAATTCATAAAGCTGTTCGCAAGAATTTTAATCGACGATCAGTATTATTAAAGGGCATTGATGACCTATGGCAAGCAGATCTCATTGATTTTCAAAGTTTAAAAAGATATAACCGTGACCATAGATATATTTTGGTGATAATCGATTGTTTTTCTAAGTTTTCTTGGGCTATCCCCGTTAAAACTAAAACAAAAAAAGAAATCGCAAATGCGTTTCAAAGTGTATTAGATAAAAATCACCGAAAACCCATTAATTTACAAACTGATATGGGCACTGAATTTTACAACGATGAATTTAAAAAAGTAACAACAAAGTATAACATTAATCATTACTCTACATATTCTGTTAAAAAGGCTTCTATAGTTGAAAGACTAATAAGGACATTGAAAAACAAGCTGTTTAAACTTTTTAGTTTCAATGGTCACTATAAATGGATTGGAGAGTTGTTGACAAGTGTCATATCAACATATAACGACACAATACATCGAACAATAAATTATAAACCTAAAGATGTCAACCATTCAAACCAAAATGCAGTAATGAAAAATATTATAAAATTCCAGAACTCTAATATAAAGCATGCAAAATCCAACAAACTAAAAGTCGGTGATCATGTTCGTATAAGTAGATATAAAAGCAGCTTCGAAAAAGGATATACTCCTAACTGGTCTACAGAATTGTTTTTAGTTAAAAATGTTTATCTTTCTGTACCAGTTACGTATTCTATAGAAGATATGTACCACCAACCAATATTAGGACGTTTTTATGAACAAGAACTTCTAAAAACTAACTGTCCAAACGTATACCTTATTGAAAAAGTTTTAAGAAAAAAGGGTAATAAACTCTTTGTCAAGTGGTTGGGTCTTTCAAAAAGTGAAAACAGTTGGATTGATAAACAAGCGATCTTATAATCCTGTATTATTAGATTTATAAAAATATAAAATTGAGAATAACAATAGAAATGACTTCATTTATAATTCAGCTATGCGCGGTGGAGGTCTTGTGAATAGTATTATAAATAACTTACCATTTGAATTGCATTTACCCGGATATAATTATTGTGGACCCGGTACACGATTAAAGAAACGATTACTGAGAGGAGATAAAGGAGTTAATGAGCTTGATAACGCTTGTATGAGACACGATATTGCTTATAATAATTCAAACAGTTTGGAAGATCGACACAAAGCTGATTTAGATCTCATAAATATGGCAAAACAGAGAATGAAATCAAAAAACGCTGGAACAGGTGAAAAACTGGCTTCGTGGCTTGTGAACAAGGCGATGAAAACTAAGGTCAAGTATGGTGCAGGTGGGAGATCATTCAAGTCGATGGTATCAAAAATACATAAAAAACTGAAAAAGTCAAAACCAAAAAATGATGCTGCAGCAATAAAAGAAGCTTATTCTGCAGCTAAAAAGCACATTAAAAATAAGAAAAAAGTTCATGTGCCTCGTGTTATACCGTTGCCGAAAACAGGTGGTATTTTACCACTCATTCCAATATTCGCTGGACTATCCGCACTGGGCGCACTGGCAGGAGGTGCAGCAGGAATAACAAAGGCTGTAAACGATCATAAATCAGCGAAAAAGAACTTTGCAGAAGCTCAACGTCATAATAAAATGATAGAATCAATTGCTCTAGGAAAAGGCTTGTATATAAAACCCTACAAGACAGGAAATGGTCTTTTTGTAAATAAATCAAAAAACTAATTAAAAGGTTACCCAGACGCGCACTTTCTGATTTAGACATATTAGATTATGCTAATCAACATATTCCATACTTTAGGGGTGTTTTCATGAGAAATAAACTACCATCAAAATCCAAGGATATTGAGTGTGGGATTGTCAATTTAGATAGTTCAGAAAATGATGGAACTCATTGGGTAGCCTATGTAAAACTATTCAAAAATTGTGAATATTTTGATAGCTTTGGCGATTTAAAGCCTCCGTTAGAGTTGGCTGAGTATTTAAGATATCGCATCAAATATAATTATTCTAGATATCAAGACTTTAACACATCCAATTGTGGACACTTATGTTTAAAGTTTCTAGAAACGTTTTGGAAGGAAGAGCTAGGTGAAAACTATGCGATTATAAATCGAGCAAACAAGAACTTACTAAAAAATTGTATGATCGTTAGTGGATTCAATAAATGAATTAATTATTATTATTAATATATTAAGTGTGTGGTTCATTAACTTAGATGATTAATTTAGGTTATTTTTTAATAAATTATAATATTGACTATAAATTTATAAAGTTGTTTTAATTACCTTCATTTGTAAAATGTCTTTCACGTTGTCTATAACTGGTAATACCTCGATTTTATCGTCCACTTTTTATCCACCATTGCAATTTGAAGGTGAATACGAGTGTGCCCTGTTGTATTTGTCTACATTCAATTCGATCCCTAACATTGATAAACGAAATAATAAATTTTATTACGACAACAATGAAGTCTTAGAAATACCAGAAGGTGCTTACGAACTCCAAGATATATCTGACTATTTAAAATCAAACGTAAAAAATGGAACAAACATAAATTTGTTTTGTAACAACAACACGTTAAAAACTTTCCTTTTTTGTTCTAAAAACATACAATTCGACAAAAATGATTCTCTCGGAAAATTATTAGGGTTTGACAAACAAACTCTTAAAGCCAATATAATACACGAGTCGCAACTTCCAGTTAACATTTTATCGACAACAGTGGTAAGAATCGAATGTGATATAGTGAGCGGATCATATATTAATGGAAAATCAAGTCACATCATTTATGAATTTGCCCCAAACGTTCCACCAGGGTATCGAATAATAGAAGTGCCAAAAAATATAATTTATTTTCCAATCAATCAAAATAACATAAGTTCTATAAATATCAGATTGTTAGACATAAATAATAATTTGATAAATCTACGAGGTGAAGAAGTTCAATTGTACATGCATATCAGGAAAAAATGATAGACTTCAATAAATACGGTAATAATGTTATAAAACCTATCAGTACTCATCGATCAATCCGGAAAGGAACAACTAAGAAAAAAATTAAAATTACCAAAGAAAATAAACAATTCTTAAAATTTATCGGACTACTAAAATGAACATCTTAGATATCACGAGTTCACCGGCATACGATAATACCATAGATGGTATAGAATATCATTCGTATAAGCCTTACATAACAAGTTTCAACAGGAATGATGAAATTCGAATCCCTATCAACCAACAAGATTTATACATATTACCATCAGCAAGTACCCTCTATATAGAAGGAACGGTAAACATTGTGAAAGGTGCTGCAAAAGAAAAAGTTGATGCTATAGAGTTCACGAATAATCCAGTTCTTTTTCTGTTCCAAGATGTTCGTTATGAACTTAATGGAGTAGAAATTGATAGAATAAAAAATGCTGGAATGACAACAACAATAAAAAATTTGCTATCTTTTAATGAAAGTGAGGCTAAAATGGCTAAAGCTTGGGGTTGGGATGTAAATGGAACAAAGAAAACCCACGGAGGACACTTTTCTTGTTCAATACCCCTGAGAAACGTTTTAGGCTTTGCTGAAGATTATAAAAAAATTATTTTGAACTGCAAACATGAACTAATATTATTACGCAGCAATACAGATTTAAACTCTTTAAAAATTCCAACTGGTGAATCTCTCGAAGATATAACAATTCACAAATTAGTTTGGCGCGTCCCGCACATCAAAGTGTCTGACAAAGAAAAAGTACATTTATTAAAACTATTAGAAAAGGATCGTCCTCTCCATTTAGCTTTTAGGAATTGGGATTTATATGAGTATCCGTTAGTACCAAAAACAACTAAGCATACTTGGTCAATTAAAACATCATCGCAGATTGAAAAACCAAGATATGTAGTATTAGGGTTACAAACGAATAGAAAGAACTTGCCGGATAAAGATATATCACGATTCGATCATTGTAATTTGAGAGATGTCAAAGTGTATCTTAATTCTGTATATTATCCATATGAAAATTTGAATATAAGTTTTAAAGATCAGAAATTTGCGTTATTATATGAACAATATGTCAAATTCCAAGAATCTTATTACGGACGTAGAAGTGAACCACTGCTCAGTCCAAATGAATTTAATGAAAAAACACCACTGTTTGTAATCGATTGCTCTAGACAATGTGAAAATCTAAAGTCCGGTCCAGTAGTCAGTGTACGTATAGAACTTGAAAGCAATTCAGAGATACCTGATCACACCGCTGCATATTGTCTCATTTTAAACGATTCCATCATTGAGTATAGACCGTTGAGTAACATAGTGAAAAAAATATCATAAATATGAATCCCAGTGATTTTGTAATTGTAGACGTACAAGGATTTAAGGATAAAGAAAATAAATTTATCATAAAAGAATTTGCGGTTATACGGAACGAATATACGCAAACTTTTCTTGTGAAACCCCCTTTCCATTTTAAACACTTAACGGTGGAAGAAAAAAAACACGTGCGATGGATAGAAGCTAATCGAGGAATTTATTGGAGTGAAGGTTTTATTGACTACAGTGAATTTAAGCGTATTGTTAAACCATATTTGAATTTTCAAAATGTTTTAACTAAAGGCACTGAGAAAATCAAGTGGATTAAAGATTTATGTGAGAACTGCGAAGTAATAGATATAGGAGAAAACCAAGGCTGTCCTAATTTTTTAAAATTATATAACGATTATGAGGTTTCTAATGTAAGTTTGAATTGTATTGATCATAATAAAATTTGTGCTCTTAAAAATGTTATTTGTATCAAGAAATGGTGTGAAGGAAGCAAGAATGAATTTAATTTATGTAAATATTTTAACTCTGTTTCTTGTACTTGATATTTTTACTGAAATATATTTTTATCAATTTATTACTTTTGTATTATCATTTCGTCTAAACAAATAAGGTACCTAATTCATAAATAAAATACATTATTTGAACAAATCAGATAAGCAAGGATTTATTTCAAGATAATCTATGACTAATACATTAAAAATATAATTGACTAAAAACTAAACTTATAACGGATTATCTTTATTCATTTAAACAATACTTATTAACTAAAATATACAAATTAATTATCGATTATTGTTTCTGATATACTTTTTATCACTCTCTCCGTTTGGTCTAATATATTGTCTATACAATCTTTCACCACATATTGAGCCGATACAATTACTTCACTGTCATTTTCACTGTTTTCACCACTAATGTCAGTTATACTGATCTGAATTAACCGCCTCCCTTTGCAAGGCTCGCGGTTCAATACAAATGAAGATCTTCGTTGGATGCTACTGGAATTCTTAGTCGTCTTCTTTAATTTCTGTTTTAGGGGCTTCGGAGTTTTCTTTAAATTGCTTACAGGCAAGTTGTCCTCATAATCATTATCAGGAAAATTTTGTGCGCATTGAAAGTAAAGATCTTGAGTGTTGATTCCGAAGAGTCTATCAGCTTGTTCCACATCATTTTTTAGGTCCATGTTCGACATTATCTGAAACAATCAAAATAACACATAAGCTTAGCATAAGTAAGTAGTATTCAAATGAAAATAGAAAAAAAAAGTAAAAAAATAACTTACCAACGTGCAATATTTATTTATTTAGTTAGCTCGAAAGGTATTGTCTCTGTAACGTACAAGTAAAGAATGATGTAATAATCCATCAACATTTAATGAGGTTTTTGTTTACTCGACAAAATCATGCATTGATGCAATAGTAATTGATATTTTTACTAAGAAACAGCGCAGGTGTTTGTTCTCAAGTTTCATTCTTTTAAAGCAAACAAATAGAAACGTGTTGCGACATGTTAGTCGGTATCATCAAACTGCTTTGTTTATAATATTAGTTGGTAGGTACCTAAGTAATTATTTCATTTCTAAAGAGATAAATAAAACGCATCATTATTATGACATAATAACATATTTATTGATAAACTTAAACTATAACTTATAGCTATAACATCCCGTTTAGTTTACCATAGGTACATAAGTAATAAGCAACAAAAATATATGGTGTATAGGTCTATCATGTATTTTTATTGTAACAAAATAGTATTCTTAATTTACGATTTAAAAGTACTGTGAGCGCTACGATATTAGTTTGAAAAGGGTTCAGATTGTATGCTACTTACCTACAGATTATTACTGGAGTTATAATTATGTAAAATTAAGTAATAAGTAACAAAATATTTTTATACTCCTAGGAAAGCAACATGACCCAGTGCTTTTGTAGATATCTTATCTGATGATATTAGACGTTTATCATCTTTACTGGATAAAGCGACTTTATTTACGCAATGAGTGAAAACTTGATGTTTTATCGATTTAAACAATTTATTCTTTTTTCTTAAAATTGATTGAGAAAATAAAGTTGTTCTATAGTCAGACACCTCTAAATCGCGAACGACACATGATTTTACACCTTTAGCTTTTTTTATTTCAGTTTCAATAGTTTTTAAACAATAAAGTTTTGAACGTAATCCGATGAATTCTAATATAATTTTACCGGCCATTTCATCCTTAAATAACCCTGGTACTTTTTTATTGATCAAAGGTAAACCATACTCGTTGTCTATTGAAAAATTACTAGTGTCAAAATAATTAATAAAATGTTCTTTTAAATCTTTATAGAAATCTTTTGTTTTAATATGATAGATAAAACTATCTGTATCGGTATAACACATTTGCAATCGATCACCATAATGTGGTTTCATTACTGAATAATGAAAATCATACATGTGAGTTTTAGACAATTCAAGTACCGAAAAACCAATATAAATAGGTTTATCTAATGCTATTTGTGTTGGTTTCAGTTGGATAGCTGCTAAGTTTTCACTAAAAATGATGCTGCTATGATAATAAGGGGACGATATTAGTTTACCTGCACTATTTTTCTTTTTAGTAAAATTATGATTATCTTGCCATTGGTTAACTAATTTAACATCAACTTTCTTTGCGTTGTTTTCCAATGTTTTACCAAATATACTGTTATTAAGTAATTTGAAAAAATCTTGTTCAAACGTTGATTTAGCTTGTTGTCTCAAACATGTATTTAATTCAATATACTGTTTTAAATAATCATTTTGACGGAATTTAATGACTCTATGAACTTTTTTCAATATTAAACCATGTTTCAAGCATGTTTTTAAATAAACATAATGAATAACGTAATGGAATTTATCGTATAGATTTGGAATCAATTTAACAGACTTAGAACCAGGAGCAATAAAACGTTGTGAAGCCAGGGGATAATCTGAGTGGGTTAAATGCAATGATTTAGGATAGCTTAAGTCAACCTCAAGAATAAAACCATATTCAGCATTATCTGGTACACTATTTACGTCTAAACTAGTGATTTCTTCTTTAGATAGAAATTTAAATTCAGATAACGGTAAAGTTAAACTCATACTGTATCCATATAGGTTATTACAATCTATGTATATGAGGTGAGATTCTGGAATCGAATGATCAAAATCCAACATATATTTATTATTGGCTTTGGCATATCTATGCGATACCAAACAAATACCACCTCTTATTCCTGATTGTATCATATTGTAAATAGCTTCATCATTTATCAATTCTAACTCGACTTGTGTTTTGTACAGCATTGCATCAAAAGATAAACTCGGGGCTGTAATATAAAACGCTGGGTCCAATTGATAATAACTTTTACAAGTTACACGGAACTGTTCAAAGACATCAGTTAACAATAAAACGTCAGTTTTCAAATATAAGTCTGTATATTGACCCATATTATTTAATCTAAATTGTCTCCAAATTAATTGCGCGTGAGCATAATCTTTTTTAGATATATGCTCATTCGTAAGAGAACTATAAAAATCTTTTTTATTTGGGAGTGATGTTTCATTGTAACGCTGTAAATTATTCATATAATCGTAAGGATAGACTCCTTTTCGAGTAAGAAGATGAAACCGTGTGTCGTTTGAAAAATGTTTTCTTAAATGTACAAATTGTTCGGTTTTCATAGTTTTTGTTAATTTATCTAAACTAGTATTTAAAAATTTGAAAGAATCAACAAATCGCAACAATATTAATTTTCCATCAGAAAAAGGTATACACTTTGTGAATGAAACGTAATTCTCTTTAGTTTTTGGTATAATTTTTATAGACCCTGGAGCTTCACCTAATTTTGTAATAAATAAATGACAGTCGTATCCAGACAAATTATGAAAAAAAATTGGTATAAACTTTGGAATTTTGTATTGTAGATTGCAATAATTATGAGCTGCCCCTCGAAATTTCCCAGTTATGTGACAATGATCTTTAACTTTGTCACCATATAAAAACTTGTCACAAATGTGGCACTTAGATGCAGTTTTAAAATTATGTTCATCAAGTCCAGTAAAAATTATAGACACATTTCGATACAATATATCTCGAATTTCACGAACGTCATTATAAATGTATGATATGAATTTATCTACACAATCAATCCCTCGATATGTTACAAATTTATTGTACGATGAGTTTTGTGAACAAACAATATAATAAGCGAATGCAATGGGTACATGTCGTTGAGTTGTAGAAGTATGTAGACCTCTAATTTCTTCATTACAACTCGCTTCAAGCATACTTTCAAAGTCAGCGTAAATTACGAACGGAACGTTTTGCTTCCGATCATAATTTTTAAACTTTATTACTGAACCCTTTTCAGGTAAGACGGTGACAATCCCATTACAAGTATGACTATCTACTAGATCAGCACTTTTAAAAAACACTAAACAAGTATCACATAGAAATAGTTTTTTATGATTTGTAGTAATTTGATTTCGTAATAAACGCGACAAGTTTTTGATTAAACAATAATGCGATTTTGTACCATTTTCTAAATAAAGTAAATGAATAATTCGCCGATTAACAGTGTTTTCCGATTTATACAGAGGACCAATAACAGTGTTCTTTTTACTCAATCCGTAAATTATGAAACCTAAACCAGGATTGTTATTTTCAAATATAGATATATCAGAAAAAGTTGCTGGAAATGTCATTTTTTGTAAGTTAAGTACATCACGAAAATTTGGATACGATGAAACTCTATCAACATGATTTTTAGCTGGGTACAAAAAGGCTAGGACGCTCCATAAGAAACAATGCTTATCAGTGTTACGAACGTTTATACAAGCCTTTTTGCTTTTTATTTGATTAGGTAATTCAATGTACGTTGAACCGCGCAATGGCTCGAATTTGTTTACGTTAATTTCTATGTGCATACAGTTTAGAAACGCCCACCCACTGTCACGATCTTCAAATTCTTCCACTTGGTTTTTCAAAGTTTGAACAAGCGAAGAAAATAACATATCGAAGTCATAATTACCGTAAATAGGTGTATTTTTCGTACAAAATGATTTAATATCTTGTTCATCATTCTTGAACATTAGAAAACCTGCGTAAAGTTCAAAGTTAACTTTTATACAAATATGTAACTTTAGGCTATCATTTAAAAGACGTTGTAATTGACCGCGAATCGATTTCAAAAATAATTCAATACTAGATCGATTCTTGTCCTGAGCCAAAATTCTATAAGAAATAATTCTACATTTAAATGCGGATTCTATGATTTCAATTCCATCGCTAAATAAATGACTCGAAACTTTCTGTTTGTGTAACCTACTGCGTAAGTGACCTACCCATGAGTGATTATTTATTAATAACTCGCACGTCTTACAGAAAGGCATTATTATAAAGTGAATAACCAAGTACGTAAAATATTTATTTATTTCTATAATATCTTAGTAACTAAATACACTTGAAAACGCTAAAAGTATCTTAAAGCAGTAGTCGAAGAAGTGCAAGAAGTACCTACCTACTAGTGTCTTTAAAAAATTTAGCTTCGGTTTCTTTAAATACATCAAAAGATGTGATTAAGAGCTTCTGTAGCGGGACCCAAGCTGGGTCTTTGTCGCTCAAAATCAATTTTAAAGACGTTAAGGCTTTTTTGTACCGAGTTTCGGGTTTGTCGTTAGCGATGTCGGCCTTGTTATAAAGCCTGAGCTCGAGATAATAGTCACCACTCGTGACGGTTGATCGATAGCTTTGCCCGTTCGCTACTCTGGTCGCAAATGCTGATACTAGTGGTTTGACGCCGTCGCTGGATTTTGATCTGCCGCTAATGACGGCTGCCTCTGCGTCGATGATGGAAAATATGTTCGGTTTTCTGTGAACAAAGTAAAAATAATTAGTTTACTAAAAGTGAACATCACAAAGATGACGACGACTGGCTTATTACCATCGGCTGTATAACGGCTCTTTTGGAAGTTGAGCAGTTCAAGGATACATCGAGACGTTTTCACTTGAACAACAACAATGAGTCCTCAAATACGTCATGATAGGTTCAGTTTCAATGTTTTAAACTAACCTGACTGAATGACTAACCTCTTAGTAAAAAAATCGTAGAAACTTACTTCGAACAAACGGTTTCAGGCGTTTCTTTATTGGCTTTCCTCTTCGTCGCCTTTTTCAAAACGGTCGCAGCGGTGGAAGCATGCTTCTTTCTTTCCGGCACTGGTTTCCAGGAGTCGGGCACGTTGGTTTCGGCACTGCTGTCTTGTTCATATTCATAATCAGACCTAGAACAAAAAAAAAAAAAAAAAAAAAAAAAAAATAACGTAAAATGACATTATACATACTATTAAAACATACTCTTTTTTGTAAAAAGTAGCTACTCACTTACATTTTTATTTTTTAACTTCAAAAATTTTTTCTTGAAGTTAGTGGCTTAGGAGCTGCTCTGTGTTTCTTGCTGGGCAAGTCAGAGGTACTTCTTGCTGATAAGTAGGTAGGTACTTCTTGCACTTCTTCGACGTCACTTCGACTACTGCTTTCAGAATTTTATGATACTTTTAGCGTTTTCAAGTGTATTTATATGTTTGAAAAATAAATAGTCAGCAGTATTGTTCAAAAATTGAAAAAACAAATTATAAATTTTTAATCGGCCGATAGCCGTTAAGTAATGAAGTCAATAACAATTAATTACGTTAAACGTTAAATATCGATCGACTTTATATTTGCTGTCGGTGAATACAAAGAAATGAACTTAAATGCAATAATGAACGTTATTGTAAAGCTTTTAAAAATGATTTCTCATTGAAAGAACCACAATACAAAACATAGATGTCAGCGAAATACGACTTTTATAAATATCATAGATACAGAGGTAAAGTTTGTTTGAATATCTACCAAAAAGGTTTGATGTTAGCTCTATTAAAGCAGGTAAAAATGATAATCTTTGTTTAAAGAACCACAATACAAAACATAGATGTCAGCGAAATACGACTTTTATAAATATCATAGATACAGAGGTAAAGTTTGTTTGAATATCTACCAAAAAGGTTTGATGTTAGCTCTATTAAAGCAGGTAAAAATGATAATCTTTGTTTAACACAGCGGACTCACTTAGTTTAGTGGTAGATATCTCGACTTTCATTCCGAATTCTTGGGTTCGAAACAGCTTCAATGGAACAAATTATTATGTAATATTATAAAAGCAAAAGTTAGTAAGTATGCCTGTTTGTTACTCTTTCATGTAAAAACTACAGAACTGATTGAGATGACATTTAGAATATGGGTAGCTGGGAGACCTGGAATAACACATTGGCTACTTATTTTATTCTTTAGTTTTATTTTTATAATGATTAAGATGTGTTTCTTTTCGGTAGGTACCTACAAAACGTGTAAGGTTTGTTTCTGTTCATTTTCAATATAAAGGTATAAAAATGAATCCCTATTTTGGTTTCGTGAACGGTTGGACCGTTTTCGCTAATTCTTATTTTGTTGTATTTGTTAAGTGAAAGAAAAATCATAAATCGATTTTGATATTTTTTTAAATTTTGGATCGAGACTTACGCGAGAGAAACAGCTTGGCGCAGTTATTATTGAATAAAATACAATTTTCTTGATAATAAGAATATATTTTCTTACAATTCGTACAATTTGTAGGAAAGAAAAGTGAATTTTGGCAATTAATAAACGCCTAATCAAAAGTTTATAGAAACACACTATAATTTATAAGAAAATGTTAAATTAAGATGTGTAATCAATTACTTACTTCATTCTTTATTATATTTTAACGATGGTTAAAATTTAATAACAATTCGGTAATTTGAGGGTTCAAATTTGACAATTGAAAGGAATTCGTGTTAGATAACGCCTGTAGGAAAAATGTAAGCAACGCAGCCAGACAAGAATAACATTTACATTAGTTTTGTGTTTGTTTTTGTTTTTAAAATATCTTTATTAACAATGAACTTAAGAAACATTTGATGTAATAGTGTACATTAGTTTATCGTATTAAATCAACAAAATATAATTTAATACGTTTTATGGCTCGCTAGACCTTTAAAACTTTACATTTACAGGGACTTACGCGGTTGACCCGCGGGACACAGCGGGTTCGCTAGTAGGTACCTAGATATTATCTAGGTAATATTATGTTATTATATATAATAATATTAAAATGTTTTAACTGTGTGTTTTCGCAATTAGCCCTACAACTGGGTCTTTAAGCTGTGGGTTTCCTCACGATGTTTCCCTTCACCGTAAGAGCGATGTAAATAACGCACATATTTTTTTCTTAAAGAAAAGACATTGGCCGGGATTCGGAAAAGCATACTTCTTTTATTTTTTAGTTGGTTAAGAATATTCATTATGGGTTCAGTTAGGTATCAATATTTAATCGATTACATATCATAGTTCTCACAGGAACATGAAACGTTATGTACCATTAGGTACTAAAATACGTAGAAATCAAGAAATAGGTAACATAATTTCTAGAAGTTTGATGAGTTGACATTGAGTAAAATCTAAAATAAAAGTCCATAACCACCTATAATAATAATACACTAGTTGAAATCTAATACTCAAATACTCGTAAATTGGTTTTGTCGTAGTCGAATAAAAACCTACTCTTATTTACGAGTATTTGTATTTATTAATTTATAATGTTGTATGTGTCATACTATTATTGTAATATTATTCAAGTAGTTTTTCTCCTGTCTGAACACCATTCTCTTCATCTTTCTTCACTTCTTGTCCATCCTAAGGGTACCTGGAAGAGGTCGCTTTAAGCGATAAAACCTCTCATTGTGCCACCTAAATTTAAGTTGCTTTTGTCTTTTTCTTTTATTGTAATGATTTAATTGTGGTGTGTTGCAATAATCAATCTATCTATTCTTTGAAATAGCATAGATCAGATAAAACATGACCCCATTACCAGAACCCCTCGAAGAAGGGGTCCTACATTAATAACAAATATTTTAGAAATTGAAAACCTCCTAAGTCAGCTAAATGTATTCATGGACATATGGCTACGACTTTACAATTGATAAGTATTCCCTTTCAGCTTACGTCAACTAAATCAATTTACACGTCGGCGCCGCTTTATTACTTACCGTGTGAAATCATTTAGTACTTGTTTTTGTGTGTAGTGCTTAGTGTTTTAGTGTTTGCCTTTTTTTCAGTTTTAGTTTTTAACGATATTATTATAAAATTAGTGTGATTCTTCTGGGAAAAAAATGTAAGTACGAAATAACGTTATTGCAATGGTACAAAATTTAGATAGATATTGATTTTTTATTGTATCAATTTCTATTTAAATTCAGCGTTGAAATAATAGTTCAATGCTGAAAGTATTTTACCATAGTGCTTACAACCAACAGTTGTATTTCTGTTTTAGTCATTTCAAATTAACAAGAAAATTACAGCAGGTAGTCGGTGAGTTTATGTTATTTAATAATCTAAGTAATTAGAAGTGAGTACTTGATTCTTCAGACTGATTGTTTTAAAACTAAATGTATTTCATAATATCGGTTAAAGTGATCTTACCATGGGCGCTATAGGAATATACACATATTGACGGTGTTTTTCCAACCGAATATTATATGAAATATATTTTTAATCAGTACTTGATTGTTTTATAAAACGAAATGTAATTCATAATATCGGTTAAAGTGATCTTACCATGGACGCTATGGGAATATACACATATTGACGGTGTTTTTCCGACCGAATATAATATAAAATATGTTTTTAATCAGTACTTGATTGTTTTATAAAACGAAATGTAATTAATAATATCGGTTAAAGTGATCTTACCATGGGCGCTATTGGAATATACACATATTGACGGTGTTTTTCCGACCGAATATAATATGAAATATATTTTTAATCAGTACTTGATTGTTTTATAAAACGAAATGTAATTAATAATATCGGTTAAAGTGATCTTACCATGGGCGCTATTGGAATATACACATATTGACGGTGTTTTTCCGACCGAATATTATACGAATTATATTTTTAATCAGTAAGTACTGATTTGTTTCAAACGTAATGTAATTAAATAACATAAATGACAACGACATCGATATGAAATGACTATGAACAACAAGAAGAGGTTGAAAAATTACTTAATATGTGTCGTTAACTGTCTCACTCTATGGAAATAAACGCGTTGAGAGAACTCAATAATTTCATAAACCAATGATGATAATATGATCATACTCATAAGCGTCGTTTTATTGGAACGAAAAAGCAAGGTTGATTTTGGTTTCATGTTTTAGGTTATGTTCGTTCTAGACCAATAATTCCCTTAATATCTATGTTTTATTGGGCAGCGGGGGTGCGGGGGCGCTGACCAATAAAACATAGATATTAAGGGAATTATTGGTCTAGAACGAACATAACTTACCTACTCCCATTGAAGTATGTTTAGGCAAAGTGAGCCCATAAACTTTTAAAATTCACACGATTTGATGACATAGTTACATTTTATCCGGGTCCAGTCCCCTCGCGACCAAGACCATTGTAATATGGCTGAAACGTCGAAGTAAGAAAATAAAAAATAATATGCGATTAAGACCAGGACAAATGTAACTAAAGTGAGCACATATTTTCATAAGAGTATTCTCGACTTACGCGGGCGCAGCAAGTATTTGCTGCGCCCGCGTAAGTCCCGATCCCGGGGGAATAAAAAATAGCGTGTTATTCCAGGTCTCCAGCTATCTACCGAGTTTCATGGTTATCGGTTCACCGGTTTTTACGTGATTGAGTAACAAACACACACAACACACACACATATACATACTCACAAACTTTCAGCTTTATAATATTAAGTAGGATAAATCAAAAGATATCTAGATAGCACTCAGACAACCTTTGCAACAAACACAAACCTCGGTTACAAAACAACAAAAATAAACCAGCAAAATAATTAAATTTTCACTCAATTCATACCTCCCCGTCTGGTTAGCTGACGTAAAACATGAATTGCTGAAAATATATCAAAGAGGAAAGGCGAAAAAAGTGTCGGAATGGCGAGAAATGGCTGGGAAACAAGTTGCATCCCTTTGTGTGAGTTGAGTCGCATTGAACCCTGCGCTCTTCATTTGGCATGAAATAACGATACAGGATTTCTCTTTGCTCTTAATTACTGACACTTTTTAACCGACTTCTAAAAAGAAGGTTATTAAAAATT
>CAUEGO010000315.1:0-14398 GCA_958496205.1 Idaea biselata
GGCTAGTTCCAATTCCACCCAGTTGCGTGGTGAATTAAATTCAATTGTCATATTGTTATTCAATATCGCTATGAGTTATTTAGCTATCTAAATACATCAGATAGCTGAAATAGCTCTAATAGAGAGGTAGAGGCCTTCGACCTGGTAGTCAAATATTGCGAAAGTCCTCAAGCAAGCCAAATTGGCAATAACGATAATCTGAGACAGATCAACTTGCAGCTGTTAAGTTAGGAGACCCGCCCTTAAATAACGGCGGAATAAAGAGAAGGAAAAATAATTAGATTCAGCTATCTAAATACATAATCGTAATCGGTCCAGCTGTTCTGAAATTTAAATTATAATATTACCTATCTACAACATACCCAACTTAATTTTGTGGATATCTGTAAATCGCCAACTTTCAGCCGACGACGGTCCATATCCAAACTTTTGGCCTCTCTCTTCCAACACGTTACCTCCCACTGTGCAAAATCGTAGTGGTAGGTAACGTGTGGAGGTAACCCGCGCTGTTCATCTACTAGTACCTACTAATATTATAAAAAGGTAAAGTTTGGATATATGGAAGGACGTTGGTATGACGGAAACGTATGGTGATCTTCGTAAATAATAAACCGATTTTGATGATTCTTGCACAAATATACCTATATTGCATTATCCAAAAGCATATTATGCGCCTAATTCTGAGTAATGTCATTGTAAATAACAAAAGCTAATTAAGCAAAAGCAGTAAAAATCATTAAAATTGTAACATTAACTTTAATCATTTAGGAGTCTTGTAATGAGAAGGTGGTTTCGAGTTGTCTATCTATTTCTACCTAGTTCTTTATAAGCCGATTCTATCGATAAAAGTCCAAAAAATTGTGATTTACTGCATTGTGGGATGCTATTCTGCTCATCATTCCGAAGGTTCTCATTAGATTTTCACCAAGATTTTATGGAACTACAATCTGGCACTCCTCTCACCATCTCTCACCGTAAAAAAAGAATTGTCGAAATCGGACTTCATATACGGAGTACGGCGGGAACATATTCACATACATACCTACATACAAACGAGTCGAATGGAGAAATTCCTCCTTTTTTGAAGTCGGTTAAAAACAGCCATTATAAAGAATTTTCGTACGTTCAGACAGATCTGGACATATGGAGACACATAGGTATACGGTATTTTAAGAATTTCCTGCTATCCGGTTTCGTTTTCCAAATGACCGGATATCCGGATAGCATGTGTTAATTCCACACAACACACTTCTTCAATACAACAATCAAACTAATTGAGTAAAATTTCCGGAAACCCGGCTTTTTTTAAACTGCCGGATATCCGGACATACCGTGTTAATTCCACACATCACACTTCTTCAATAAAACATTCAAACTAATTAAGTAAAAGCAGAAATAACACTATTGCCGGATAACCTGACCGGATATCCGGACAAAAAGTAGCTTATATGTTAATCCGGGTCTATAGCTATCTGCATACCAGAATTGGGTAAAATTGGATCAGCCGTTTCTGAGATTAGCGGGAACAAACAAACAGACAAACAAACAGACAAAGTCTCTAAAACATTTAATTCGTGTTTAGCTACCGATTTTGAGGCGATCTACATTTTTTTTTCTGGATATAATTCAATTACAGATCGTTTTATGTCTACAGATTTATAATATGTATCATTGCCGGATATCCGGACATACCGTGTTAATTCCACACAACACACTACTTCAATAAAACATTCAAACTAATTAAGTAAAAGCAGAAATAACACTATTGCCGGATAACCTGACCGGATATCCGGACAAAAAGTAGCCTATATGTTAATCCCGGTCTATAGCTATCTGCATACCAGATTTGGTTAAAATCGGATCAGCCGTTTCTGAGATTAGCGGGAACAAACAAACAAACAAACAGACAAAGTCTCTAAAAACATTTAATTCGTGTTTAGCTACCGATTTTGAGGCGATCTGCATTTTTTTTTCTGGATATAATTCAATTACAGATTTTTTTATGTCTACAGATTTATAATATGTATCATTGCCGGATATCCGGACATACCGTGTTAATTCCACACAACACACTTCTTCAATAAAACATTCAAACTAATTAAGTAAAAGCAGAAATAACACTATTGCCAGATAACCTGACCGGATATCCGGACAAAAAGTAGCCTATATGTTAATCCCGGTCTATAGCTATCTGCATACCAGATTTGGTTAAAATCGGATCAGCCGTTTCTGAGATTAGCGGGAACAAACAAACAGACAAAGTCTCTAAAAACATTTAATTCGTGTTTAGCTACCGATTTTGAGGCGATCTGCATTTTTTTTCTGGATATATTACAGATTTTTTTATGTCTACAGATTTATAATATGTATAGATAGATACCATACTACGTCTGTTACCATCATTTGATCTTTATCAGCAACACTATCGACCGATACAATAATATAGGGTTTATTTTTCTGCAAAATGACAAGGTTCGATTTCTGACTAATAGTTATTTGTTATGCAAGGCTGCAAAGTTGGTTTTTGCAGCGAGTACTTGTATTGAAACCTGAGCTAGCGAAGCATTCTAGGATTGAACTAGATTGGTTCAAATATAGAATGCTGAGCGTCGCAAAGGTTTCAAAGGTACGAGATGCAAAAAACTTTGCTGCCGAGTGAAACACACAATTTTTCACCTCACTACAGCGAGGAAAAAGCTAGGTGCATTTTTCCGGTAGAAAACTCAATTCGGTATTATATACCGCTTATTGTACCTACCGTAAATAATAAAAATAAGCAAACAATCTCTAAATTGAATAATTCATGAAAAAACCTGCTTGATACTAAATACTAATGATAATAAACAATAAATACTACATTGGCAATATGCAACAATACTTCGTGGTTCGATGCCATGAACAAAAAAAAAGAAATGAGGTTCCGGTTAGCGCATTTTCAAAGGACTTGCCCTATATAAAAGTATCGAGAAGACAGATTCGAATTTAAAAATCTCTTTCCACGCTAGGGCGCAAAATGCGATTTTTCACGCAGAAATCAGCGTGCAAAACGATCCTTTCCGAGGTTGTGAGGTGAAAAATATTATTTTTTTTTCAAAAATCTTAAAAATTGCATTTTACTTTACTTCAAATTCGGAGACACAAATCTTTCCAACATTTGTCGTTGTCTCTTATAGTTGAGGCCGGTCTAAATGACTCCCCTGTATAAACTATAGCAATAAAGAAAGATATACAAATAAAGAATAAAGAAAGAGAAAATGTTAATGCGCATCGACCGGTTTACTTTAAGGGTCCATCCAACCCTAATAGCCTGATTAGCGCTAGCGAATTTCAGATGTGTAAATGTAGGGCGTAAGATTTTAGAGCGTAAAATCGAACAAATGCTAATTATAACGAGATAACAAAACATTATTTTTGAAGTTCAAATCATAATATATGAGCAGCATTGAACTAAGATCAATTAATCTACAAAATTCTAAGAATATTTGCACACCATACTTGGTAGAAATAGTTGGACATTATAAATTGTAACACCATATAATACCTTTTTCTAAGCAAATAAATAAATTGAATTGAATTAGTATAGGTAAAATATGACTTACTACTGCTACTTAATCGTGTTTCACATCTTATATGGCCTAGTAAATATCCTCAACTTTATTATGTATTGTTTTAAAACTGATGTTTCAAATAAATTTTATAGGTCCGAGAAAAATCAGTTCTGGCCTACTGCAGAAGCTTAATGTTATGGTGCATGCATTACATCCACTTCATAAAGTGATGTCCTGAAGTGAACATTCCTTGTGGCCTCACTCACTGTAAAAGTGAAATTGGGGTTACGGATAATAACGAATTGATATGGTTTAATTAACACAGTTGTCTTTTATTTATAAAACTATTATAAATGCAACACTATGATTAACCACTAATTGGTAAACTGGTATGGTAACTAATTTAATGATAAATAATTGATATATGATGACTCGATGAGCTCGATTGGTTGTTAACGTTAAAATTAGAAAAACCACATCAACATTATTTGCTGCCTTACACAAAGTCTAGCGATAAACTTGAGAGGATGCTATAACAATTAATAAGATCCTTAAACAGGATGCATAAAAATAAAGTTTAGTTTTACAATACCTATTTATAGTCTGACAAGGTACCTGGACAATTAGTTTCTTTTTGTACCTATTGAGAAATAATAATAAATACGGCTATAATAATAAATAACAAAGGAATGTAACTGAAACTGGTTGATGGACGGACGTACCGTTAGCGCAAGATGATGATGATGATGATGATAGGGATGCAAAAATCTTGTTGATTGTGAGTGCTAAGCGTACTGGGCCCTGTTTCATAAAGCTGACAATCCGACAGGTACGACATAATTATGTTGAAAAGCGACAATTTGTCAATTATTCTGTTTTATAAAACTTACAAGGGACATAATTGTCAATCGCCTTACCCCTCTGTCGCGGACCAACAATTGTCTGCGTTTTCTTGACATGTCGCGATAATCCGACAATTGTCCAAAGTGACGCGAGCGAGGGCGTCACTGCCCTCGCCCGCGCCACGTCCGCGCCCCCGCTGCGTCCGCGGCCAAGTTCACGACAACGAGCCAGGAATAACTCGCGACCTCCACACTAACATACGTCATCCGCCAGCTGTAGCCATGTACAGTCAGGCTTCATATTCGCAGAATCACTTGTCCAAAGTATTTGCTTGAATCATTTGTAGACTTACGACCTTCTTCTACTGACTTTTCATATACAACATATGAATATATATAAATTTTATTGTAACTAAAGTACCAGACAAGGGACTATCGACCTTAGGGTTTGAGTGCAAATATGTGGCTTACTGTACTGGTCCGTCTGACTTTAACCTCACCTCACATTCAAGTCTCACATACAATTTACACCAATATAACATTTATACAGCACTATAGAGTGCCATACATGTAATAAATAATACACTACTTCTGCTTAGGTACCAACATAATTATTGTTAATTATTAAACTATAACAAAGGAACATCAGTTGCATGGTATGTATAGAGGAATCTAGTTAATGATAAGATAATTGATTGAATGTATGTATGTACAACTAAAGCGTAATGAAGTGTAATGTATTGTGTGTGTGCACAGTATGTATGTTTGGTTACTCCGGGCTCTCAAGAGGGATGCTCAGATGATGATGACAGCATATATGTACGATACATACCGGGGAGCTGCAACGGTGACCACGGCCACCAATGAGCTGGAAAACAAGCGGTCCACGAGGCACACTTCCTGCCCCGTGCGCGACGCGTAGATCTCCTCCAGACCATCGTCCGGCGTCAACGCAAACAGGTGGTACCCACTGCCGCTGCCTGCTACCAGCGACCTGCCAACGTCATCACACTGTTCATGTAGGTGCCTACTAGACAATATCACACACAGTACACCATCCCTTGTCTATTAACTGATAAAATGCCTACTTACTATAAAAACAAAGAACATTATCTGATTTTGTAGATCATATTAACAATTACTATTGGGTGGAAATTGAAATTTTAACCTTGTATAACACAGTCAGATGCTCACCCACAGCATTACAGAGAGATTGTGTTATTGTTCATTATATGTATTTCATTGTATGTACCTAAAAAAAAAATACCACGCTAAAATCAGCTGTGCCCAAACAATGGCGAACAGCTGTTAGATGGCGTGTGTCTGTGTGCGTGAGGCGCTCCGAGCGAGGACCCCTCGCGGGACTGGGTTGCGAAACGAACAATACTCGACGCTAATGTTATATTGCATCATCGCATCGATGACATCGGATCGTGACGCTGTGCTGCTTTCGCAAGTTGACCCTCGCGCGCTCGCGCTCGCGCCCGAGGCCCAGGCGCTAGGCGCGGGCAGGCAGCGTCCCGTGCGTGCCCTCTTCGCATTGCCAGAGGAACGCTGACGATACTTACGTGCAGTCCTGATTGAATTGAACAAATATTCCTCCTGCATTTGATCCCTCTGTGTTTTGACCTCCTCCTAAACTCATTGGAACGTATGAAGACGACGGCTTTCACAAATAACGAAAGACGACACACAGCATACGCACGACACGATTGTTTTACTTAAAACACAAAATAAGTGAACACTGAATGTAATTTGTATAAAATATAGTCACAAAATAATATTTTTTGACACAAAGAAAAGAACGACCTTGCCTTCTAAAAACAAGCCCCCTCCCGCGCGCGCACAACAGACAGCTAATAAATAATATAAGTATGTATGTACCTACGCTACTTCTAATCGTCAGTGATGTGAAAAACGAATGATGATTGATAGGTTACTTGCTTGCTAGTTTTGATACGTTTTGAAATCTCGACTTTATTTTAGTTAAATAATATTATTATATTAGGTATTAACTACGATTAACCTTTTGCAAGTAGTTTAAATTATTTTATACCATTCACACTCTTAAAAGCTTATTTTATTCACGCAAAACAGTGAATAAAACAGTGAATAAAAATTTTACTCACGCTCGCGCTGTTTGAATTTTGAATTTAGAACACAATTTACTTGTCTCGTCCATCTCAATGCATAGACAACCTCCTTTCTTTTTAGGGTTCCGTACTCAAAGCATAGACAACCTCCATTCTTTTTAGGGTTCCGTACTCAAAGGGAAAAACGGAACATTTTTACTGAGACTTCGCTGTCTGTCTGTCCGTCTTTCGCTAGTCTGTATCTCATAAACTGTGATAGCTAGACAGTTGAAATTTTTACAGTAGATATATTTCTTTAGCCGCTATAACAACAAATAGATGAAAAAAAAAACATTTAAGGACCATTCAACAAACGTGATTTTGACATAAAAACGCTACGATACCGCGATGTATTTTTACCACTAGCACTTTTTACCATCTAGTGATGAATTGAGACTGGCGCCAGTGGTAGAATAAATTTTAACGTTCGCGTTGCGTTCACGGATTGGTTGCCGGTCCAGTGTTTATTTGAGGGTACCGTACCCAATTATAACTGTGATAGTGGTACGGAAACCTTCGTACGCGACGCGAGTCCGACTCACACTTGACCGGTTTTTTTTTCTCGTAGTCATTGTAAAAAGTATAGTATGCAACTCTTGAATAAAGTACGGATTTACATTGAGGGCCATGAACCACTGGCGTCGCTCAGGATTCTAACACTTGAATCCCTCGCTACGCTCGTGATTCATCTACGGCCCTCGCACTAAATCCGTTTTTTATTCACTAGTTGCATAATATCATCATCATACTTAATAAAACGCAAGTGTAACTAACTCACTGAATGACTGACTGACTGACTGACTGAATGATGGACAACGTACAGGCTAAACGGCTAGGTGTAGAGACTTGAAATTTGGAACAAAGGTTCTTTAGGGGTTGAAAGTGAGCACTAAGAACTGATTTTCGGAAATTCCACCCCTAAGGGGGTAAATATGGGGAAAAACGTTTGTAAGCAACTTCGTAACGGCTTGACCTAGAAACTTGAAATTTGACATAGAGATTGATATGGGGTAGTAAGTGAATCTCTAAATTTTTTTTTTCCAAAATTCAACCCCTTAGAGTGTTAAATTGGGGATGAAAGTTTCTATGGGAATTGATTCAAAGAGATTTTGTTAATGTTTTCGGGGGTACGTACAGGGCTCTCTGATTGGTCTAAGTGAAATCCAGTAGGCCATGGAATCAAAATGGCCGCCCTGTCAAGAGCTGTTTGACAAATACTAGGTTGCCTTCACTAACCAAGGAGTTTCTACTAAGTTTCAGATTTTCTTCGTGGCGAAAGTTTTTTTTTTTGAGTGGTGCGGTCGTATGCAGTTAGAATGGAAGCTACTTTTTTACACGCGATCTATTACTCGAATTTGAGACTGAGTTTTAGATTCGGTTTAGGATTTGGATTCGGTGTGTTTTTTCTTTTTTGACTACGACGTAGGTTTTAATTTCCTTAACCGATTTGTTTTTTTTTAATTTGAATCTGATTTGTTTTTTATTTATTTCCCTTGGCATATTCATATTAATTATTGATAAAATGAAAGGATTTTGGTAGGTTTTGGTAAAAATGGTAAGTTTGGTAGTAGGCTTGGTAGAAAATGGTAGTTTTTGGTAGAATTGGTAGTTTTTGGTAGAAAATATTGGGATGTAGTAGAAAATGGTAGGTATTGCTGGAAAATTGTAGGTTTGGTAGAAAATGGTATCCGATCCAATTTCGCTTTGGGTTTCGATTTTGGCTTCGGTTTCCTTTTCAGGAGCCAGTTCCTTTGCCAATTCCGATTTTCTTAAGCAATTTAAATATTGGATGGAACCCGATGGAATTGGAACTAACCGAGGCCCGATGGATTTCGGGTTACGCGTTATCACCATCGTCATCATTGAGTGCTTAATTTAAATAAATCTACCGATTTCAAATTTTGCTACCAAATTAAAAATTACATTTTGAATGTACCACGAAACCGGGTGGAATTAAAACTATCCGAAGCCCGACGGGTTTCGGGTTCCCACATAGGTTCTATAGGGGTTGAAAGTGAACACTAAGAACGGATTTTTGGAAATTCCACCCCTAAGGGGGTAAAAATGGAGAAAAACGTTTGTATACAACTTCGTAATGGCTTGACCTAGAAACTTGAAATTTGACATAGATTTTGATATGGGGTAGTAGGTAAGTGAATCTCTAAAAAAAATTTTTCCAAAATTCAACCCCTAAAAGTGTTCAATTGGGGATGAAAGTTTCTATGGGAATTGATTCAAAGAGATTTTGTTATTGTTTTCGGGGGTACTATCCGAAGCCTGACGGGTTTCGGGTTCCCATCTTGTACTATTATAAAACACAAATCTAAACTAAAAGTCAAGAAAGCAAGACAGTGCAAGGACAGTACAGTCAGATTAACGTGCAACCGTTGATTGTTTCGAGATCGAGTTTCAAGATCGAATCGCAATAAATTGTTGTAATCGCTTGCTAGCTTGCTACATAGTTTACATACTTATAATAGATATTATATATACATACAAGACGATGACAGCACAAGAGATATGGGCAACACTGAATTTGGACTTTCGGCGGGAAAGCGGAGACAACATGTTGTGCTCCAATTTTATTTTCGTTAAACTATGTTGTAAACTCGGTTAAATTGTGTAATTTTGGTGGAATATTATTCAATTTAGTTCCGTGAATGTGCACAAGTGTAGTGAAAACAAAATTGAGTGTTAAACATGGATTTTCCGTCGTTCGCGCCGAAGCTCCTTGAAGGTTATAGTAAAGTTGCCACCGCTTTACCATAGCCCCTGACTTGAACTGGGCCCGATCGGGCTAATTTCATGCAAAATACTTGATACTGGCAAGATGTACGACGCCAAAACTATATTGAAGAAACTTGAAATATTCTAAAACTTGACCCTGGCTATTCCAAATTGGCTATATCGGTCTCAGACTGAAATAAATAAATAAACACTGAAGCCAACAGTGACGGAAAAACTTGAGAATTGTCAACGAATTGTCAAATGTCAACTGATATAAACATAACCTCAACTCAAAATAACCTTCATTCATTCCTATTACAATAAAATAACATGATATAATAGCAAACAAAGTGATCCCAGAATTGTTACCTAATACACAAACGTAGAATCTCTCAGTGGTCTGTGTTTTGTAGCTCGATTTTATTACTTGAATATCAGTAAAAGTAACATTTTTACCGCCAGTGTATTTTTTGTCTAACACGTAAAATGGGTCGTAAAATACCTGCGAAGAAACATCGTGGTGTCAAAGATCCTTTAGAACAGCAAGCCAGACGTGAAAAGAGGTACCTACACACTTTTATTCTAAACTTATTAGCGGAAAATATTTAGGTACCCACTTGAATATGTACATACTTTCTTAAACCGTGGCCCGAGGGAGTCTGGGGCACACAGCCTGTAGTGCCCCCGCCAAGACAAGCCAGTCAAGAGTACAGGCACTACTACTTACCTTTTTTCAAAACATTTCGTCGGTTTTTTAAACTCATACCTAACTAGGGCTTAACTATGCTCATAGGTAATACTTAATCATGTCTGTGTTGCTTAAGTATGAAGAACTTGCTGCTTATAGCGCCGAGGCGCAACCAACTATTAGGTAAACTATGCTCCTGCAGTGTTATCATAATATGAATGGATTTCTGGTATGGAGTCTGTATTGATGGATATAAGATACAAGTTTGTTTTGTTTCAGTTTAAAATCGAAGATCAACGCTCCACCTACAGATCCGGACGAGCAGCCGGTGCCCCGCTCACTGACTAGACTGTTTGCTTTCCAAGACAAACCCCACACCGGCAGTAAACTCATCAAGAATAAAAGACGAACCAATGGTGAGTGCATACACTCAACTTCTAACTGTAAACTGAAGTGTTATTATATCTACACTAATATTATAAAGAGGAAAGATTTGTATTTTTGTGTGTGTGTGTATGTTTATAATGCCAATTTCGAAATTTCTTTCACCATTAGCAAGCTACATTCACCCTGAGTAACATAGGCTACTTATAATCTTGATATTTCCACGGGATCGGGACTTACGCAGGTGAAACCGCGAGACGCAGCTACTATTAATAAACCTAATTAACTTTTTAGTTACAGGGACAGGTCATTTTTAGGGTTCCATACCCAAAGGATAAAAACAGGACCCTATTACTGAGACTCCACTGTCTGTCCGTCTGTCACTAGGCTGTATCTCATGAAGAGTTGAAACTTCCACAGATGATGTATTTCTGTAGCCGCTATAACAACAAATACCTACTAAGACAAAATAAAACAAAAATTGAAGGGGGGCTTCCATACAACAAACTTGATCTACTTAGAAACGCAATGATATCGCGATATATTTTTACCACTAGCGCCATCTGATGATGGAGTGATAGACCAATGGTACCAGTGGCAAAATAAAGTAGATAGTGGGTACTGAACCCATACTGCACAAGACCAACTCGCACTTGGCCTATTTTTGAATTAATAAGGTTACAATTACAGAGCAGAAGTCTAGTAAAGAAAGGAATCCAGTGTCAGAGCTGAAGCGTCTGCCGGGCGAGTCGGGGCGAAGCTTCTCTCTGCGCATCAACAGCGCCGTGCGCTCGCTCGGAGCCGTCACAGAATCCTATCCCGTGAGTCACCGTCACACAAGCCTAGTAGTTTACAACGGAGCGACGCTAGAAGTGTGTTGTTCACAGAATTTATTTATTTCTTAACCAAATACAGAAACATGTGTATGCCAGTAAATAATTCTGTGGTATGTATTTGAACCACACTTGCAAAACCATGAGCACAAAATATATAAATAGTACAAGTCAGTCCTGGATTTATCACAAGGCCGTATAGGCCGCGGCCTAGGGGCGGCAGCGTCCTAGGGGCGGCAGATTTCAGAGGACGTCACTCGATTTCAGAGGATAAAATTGCCCACATGCCCACTGGTTTTCTCGTGGTTTTTATACTTTAAATAAATTCCTATAGCAACTCTTTCCTATCGAAACCTATACAACAGCAGAGCAGGGCGGCGAGCGAAAAGCGCAGGCGTAGCACAGTGTACGGTATTTTGAACTTCCCTTTCATAGGAATTTTGAAAAATAAGATTCATATTTTTAAATTTTGAGTATGCAGTTTTGTTGGGGGCGTCAAACCATGTTGTATCCACGGACAAAACATTAAAAATAATGACTTTGTTGGTTTCCAATGTATGAAAACGTTTGGTCTCTAAAACCTTTTGTTCCCGTACGGTTAAGCTCAAACCTATAGAGGATCTTACTGGGCCTATGATAAAGCTTCGTAACATAATAATTCATAATTCATTTATTTCATAATCATGGGTATACAGAGATCTTAATAATATAGTAAATTTTATTACATTTATGGTTCGCCTTATTAGGCATATAAAAATTGAGTGGCTGTTGTGTGTCATAAGTGGTTGGTTAGGTTAGTATTTATGATAGATATTCCCCCCGACCCGTCGGATTGTTCTTTAACAAAATCTTCATTTTCACTGTACAGGGCAGTTCAATCAAAGGTTTATGAGGGAGACTTCAGGGGTGCTGCGCGTTTGCTAACTTCAGACTGTGTTTTTGCTCCCTCGAATGAGCATACAGTTGCTGTACTTGGCCAGAAACATCCCGCACCGTCACATCCGCCTCAGCCTTATTTACCTCCTGCTCCAGATCAGGAACCATGCAGCCTGACCGTAAAATCTGATGAGGTGATGTTGGCCCTCAGCTCTTTTCTCCGTGGTTCTGCTCCTGGTCTTGATGGGTTGCGCGCCGAACATTTAAAGGAGCTGATGTCGCCATCAGCTGGAGATAATGGTCCTCGACTGCTTTCCTCTCTGACCTTATTGTGCAATTTTCTCCTAGAGGGCAATTTAAATCCGGAAATTTGCCCTTTTCTATATGGTGGATCGCTTTGTGCCCTTCTTAAAAAGGACGGAGGTATCCGGCCTATTGCCGTCGGTAACACCTTGAGGCGCTTAGTGGCCAAACTGTGTTGTAGGGGTGTGAGAGCCAGTATGTCAGCCTACCTGCAGCCTCACCAACTTGGTTTTGGGACAGCCCTGGGGTGTGAGGCTGCCATACATGCTACTCGGGCGTTCGTTATGCACGAGAGAAGTGATGATGTTCTCATTAAATTGGATATTAGCAATGCTTTTAATAGTATTGACAGGCAAACAATATTAGCTGAGGTCAAAACTCTGGCCCCGTCAATTTATCCATTTCTTTTCCAATGTTACTCTGCCCCTAGCAATTTGTTTTTTAATGATAATTGCATTTTATCTAGAGAGGGTGCCCAGCAAGGGGATCCTTTAGGACCCTTGATCTTTAGTTTAGCAATCAACAAAGCCATCACGTCCCTAGAATCTCCTTTAAACATCTGGTATCTAGACGATTGGGACTATTGGTGGTAGCCCTCAAACTGTTGAAAAAGATATCAGATCCCTTTTCCCTGCTCTTAAAGAACTAGGGTTAGAAGTTAATTCCAATAAATGTGAATTTTACGCCTGCAGTTCATTGGCCGCGGAATCTGGCCCTTTATTCTCATCGTTGATACCTGGCTTAAAAATCGTTGATCGTGATTCGCTGTATCTGCTGGGTGCTCCCATTTTTGTTGAGGGTATTCGAGAAGGCTTACTTTCCAAAAATGAGATGCTGTCATCTTTGAGTGTTCACTTTCAGCATCTCCCGGCTCACGTGTCGCTAACACTTCTTAGGAGCTGCTTTGCGATGCCTAAGTTGACTTATTTTGTCAGAACGGCTCCAACTTGGAAGTACCCTGATGAAGTGCTATTATTTGATGAAACGCTGAAGCAGTTGTTGGAAGGGATCACGAATGTATGTATGAATGAGACCCAATGGAATCAGGCTAGCCTTCCTGTTCGTCATGGTGGCTTAGGGATACGCCGGCTAAAGGAGATAGGCCCCGCCGCTTTTTTGTCATCCTCTTCTGGGGTTGCGGATTTTGTCGCTCACATTTTACACAATTACGGTGATACGATCCGCATCCCTTTTGTTGAGGAGGCTTTAAGTGTATGGACATTCCTTAGCTCAGGTGCTGCCCCTCCCGAGGAGTCTTCGTCGCAGAGAGGTTGGGACGATATCACCTCCCTAAAAATTCTGACGCAATTGCGAGAATCAAGTTCAGGTGTTCACTTGGCCCGCCTTAATGCAGCTGCAAGACCAGAGTCAGGAGCTTGGTTGCATGCCCTTCCATCTCCTCACATGGGTACTCTCTTGGATAATGACAGCGTCCGTGTGGCTGTAGGTCTCAGGCTGGGTTGTCCTTTGTGTGAACCTCACGAATGTGGGTGCGGTGCTCGGGTGGACGCTTTGGGTCACCATGGTCTGAGTTGTGTGAAGTGTCTAGGCCGCAGACCTAGACATCACGCTCTCAACGAAATTATCAGACGTGCCCTGGTTCAGGCTGAAGTGCCCTGCGTGTTGGAGCCTCCCGGTCTATCTCGTTCCGACGGTAAACGACCGGATGGTCTTACGCTGATTCCTTGGCAGAAGGGGCGCTGCTTGATTTGGGATGCCACTTGTGTAAGCACCTTTGCCGCTTGCCACCTTTCTGCAACTCAGCAAGTGGCGGGTGCGGGTGCGGAGGCGGCATCTCGGGCCAAGCGGCTCAAATACGCTTGCCTGGAATCAGCGTATGATTTTCTCCCGTTTGCCGTCGAGACCTCTGGCCCGTGGGGTTCTGACGCTAAGAGGTTGATTTTTGAGATAGGGCGACGCCTCCGTGAGAAGGGCCATGACCCTCAGTCTGGCGTATATTTGGCGCAAAATCTTTCTTTGGCCATTCAGAGGGGAAACGCAGCCAGCGTAATGGGCACTTTTGGCCGTAATGGACTTGGTCAGTAGAATTTTTTCTTTAGTTTTT
>CAUEGO010000316.1:0-16918 GCA_958496205.1 Idaea biselata
GAGTCAGTGATTTTCTCTTTTATCACGGCAGATATGTATATGTATAGAAAAGTCCTGACAGACTTGCAGCAATTTTGTTAACTTAATAATTTGAATGTTTTCCCCAGCCCGCTAACCCCGATGGGCTACGGCGGCGGCATGCTCCCGGAGACTCCGGTCTGCGAGAGCTCGGAGTCAGACCTCTGCAAGAGCGGGTTCCTGGGCTACCCTCGCTACGAGCTCGGCTACCGGCAGCCTCCGCATCCTTACGTCAACCATCATTACCAGCACGAGGCTGCTTCTCCGGCGCCAGGTTAGCTTTCTTTTTTATAAACTACGAGCAGAGTCCCGCAGTTTCATCAGCGTAAGTCCCGTAGGTATATTGGAATCAAAAGTATACTAGCCTATGTTACTCAGGGTGAAAGTAGCTTTCTAATGGTAAAAGAATTTTTGAAATCGGCACAGTAGTTTTTGAGTTTATTCATTACAAACATACCACTATACGAAAAAAGAAGAAAAAACAACGTCACTCGCGTAAATAAAGTAGCCAAGTTAATCTAGATCTCCAGCTATTTGCATACCAAGTTTGATCGCAATCGGTTCGGTAGTTTTTGCGTGATTGAAACACAAACATCGAGACAAATAAATAAACTTTCGCATTTACTACATTAATGGGTCACTAGTGACCTTATATGATCGTTTGACCACTATCTCACCTGACACGGTCTAGGAAGCAGCACGTTCTAAAAGGCTATGATACATCGGTTATACCGGCCGTGGTCGGGAGAAAACTTCTCGCGACCACGACCGGTGCAACCCGTTTGCCGAAACATCGAGGTAATTAAAATCCATAGTTATTTATAACGCGATCTAGACCCAAAGTTCTAATATCTTCTAATATATAAAATTTCCATGTCACAGTGTTAGTTACCTACCGTACTCCTCCGAAACGGCGCCACCGATTTTTATGAAATTTTGTATACGTATTCAGTAGGTCTGAGAATCGGCTACTATCTATAATTTATAAGGCAAAACAACGTTTGCCGGGTCAGCTAGTTATAATATAAATTGTGTTGTACCATTTCAGAGCTAGGCGGTCTGCTGGGCGCGGGCGTGTCGGTGCCGCTGGCGGTGCCCGGCCAGGACGCGCAGCAGTACTGGTCGCGGCTGCAGTGACGCTGGTGGAACTAGATGTCGCACGCGCTTCGTACTACCTAGCTATGTTTGTGGTGCAACCGTCCTAGGTTTCTTACTTACAAGCAGCGTGCCGCGGGCTTTTTCAAAAACCCTGTCTAAGTGGATTAAAATATAGATTCTTCTTCTGTTTTCGCGATGTTGTATTGAAATTAAAGACATTTTTCGGTTTGAATCGCGTGGTTTTTATTACTTTTAGCATTGTTACAACGCTCAACGCTGTCTATCCTGAAGAAGAGACCTGGAAAGGTCTCGAAACGTTGAGCGTTGTAACAATGCTAAAAGTAATAAAAACCACGCGATTCATACCGAAAAATGTCTTTAATTTGGATTAAAATAATAAAAATGAGCCGTCTCACCGGACGCCTGGCAGATGTAAAACATCGAAATTGTTTTGTACCTATAAGTTATCATCATATAGCGTGGCGATGCGTAGCCGCCGTCTGTATCGCCCTGCGAACTATCAGTTTTACCCTCGCCTATAGATGTTTCAAATCAAAAAGTTTCATACAAAATTGGCTCCCCCTTTCCCTTTTAGGGGTGGAATTTTGGAAAACCCTTTCTTAGTGGATACTTACACACCACAAAGAGCACACTCTCCATATATCATGTCATGACTCTAGGACCAGCAGTTACTTTGGGTTCTGCGTTGAAATAATTATATGCCCAACTTCAAAGTAGATTCTTGCCCGTTAATTAAAAAATCAGCTGTTAAATAAATCTGACCAATATGGTACAATAAACTCACAGGCTCCATTTTTAAACCAAAAATTATTTAAAGACAACATTCCTACAACGATTGCATCATAAATGTACCTATCTCTTCTCAAAATCTATTAACAATATTTAGCTTTTTTACTTGACTTTTCCATATCGAAAGTAGCCTCAACTCTGAGTCACTTTAATCCACTTCAAGTGACTTTTGAAGTGACTTAAAGTGACTTTTGCCTAAAAAGACCTCACTCAAAACGTGAGTCTATCTCTCTTCAACTTTAGATTCTTTGATGCATGTTTCAAGCTAAATTATTTCAAATAAAATGGTTTACTTATAGCCGAATATAGAAACGCCACTTAAAGTTTGAGGAGTACTTAAATAATTGAGGAGCTCCTAAATTTAAACTTGTATGATTTTTTTTAATTTGGAGAGCTGCTTATTTGATTGAGTAGAACTCGGATTTTGAGTAGCGTTTCTGTGTTCGGACGTTATTATCTGTTTTCCTAACTATTTTCTCAGTATTAAAAAAATATAATTAATAGCGAATAGTATAAAGAATGTACATATCCAATAGTTGACACAAATCAGTGGGTATTGAGCACAAAGATAAGGCTCAAATTTATTATTTATTGTAATTGAAATAGTAATCCAAATCATTGGTTTTGTCTACGTTTAAAGCTAGATTCAAACTAGCGAAGCTATAATATGAAATAACTATCTAATAATTCTGTATTATATTTCGCTAGGTATGGAATTAGCTTAAAATTCCCTTTAAACTACTCGCAAAGTTAGTCATTCAGGGGAGTTTCACACCATCCCGAAGTAAGCTCAACTTTGAGTCACTTAAAGCCATGTAAAAATAGCTTCCACTTTGAGCGACTTAAACCCAATTTTCTTTTCGTGGAGTAGTGTGGCTCACCTAGTGCTAGAGTTTTCAGGTCGCCCTAAGGCCTTAAACTTGACCTAACGACTGCTATTAGAAGAAACAAACCAATAATGAAAAAACCTGTAAGTAACTTTACCCATTTTTTTGTAATTCGTTCGACTTTGAGTGACTTTTACTCCATAACGAGTAATTAAACTCTCGAGTCCTTTTTATATAAAAATGTTTTCGACTTTGAGTGACTTACGCCCCATTATCAAAGTGACTTCAAGTGTCTTTTGTCTCTCAAATTCACGATACCTAAGTCACTTCGCGATTAGTTTAAAGGGTTTAAGATGCACATTTAATGTTGTATCTAAGAATTTGGACTAAGTAAGTGTTAAAATTGTTATTTTTAATTAAAAATAAGCTATTAGTTCTTAAGACTTTCTGTATATTTGTTGTAAAATATTAACGGGATTAAATTAATTTCTTAAAAAATGGCGATAAGTTTAAAAAACAAATTGGATATATATATATATATTGGATATACTATATTACGTAATGTAACTTATTCAAAATTTTCCGACTTTTACTTGAAAATAATAAAGAAAATTGAATAAAGACCACTAAAACCCCTTTTTCGGGTTTTTAGTTCCTTTATATAATCTGAAGCTAATTTTTCCACTTAAATCGCTCATTTACTTAGGACGGAATTCCATTAGTATGTGGAAGACCTGTGTTATATTTATTAAATTAGTTATTATGTTACATAAAGCTTTGTTCAATGTATTTTTATTGTATTTAAAGAATCAATAAAAAGTGCGATGACTTATAAAAAGAGTGCAGATTCCCTTCAAAAGATGGCGCCACTAAAGTATTTTATTTTACATGTACAATTCGGGCACGCTTTTATGTTTTTTACGCAAAAATCACTGGAACTATTTGCGTTGAAAACTTAAGACTTGGTGTGAATACCTAATGAAGATATTAAGGCCATAAAACAAATTTATTTCAATTACTAAAATGGATTAACATTTATTCGAAAAAATATATCAAAATTACAATAGAGTGGCGTCATCTAGATCGAACTTTAATCTGGCCACGTATTCTATAAACAAACCGTCTAAAAAAAAGCTTCAGCATCGTTAGATTTTTCGTTTCGAAACGGTGCAGCTTAGCAAGACGTTTTAGTTACAGAATACGTGTTTTCTCCTTTTGTTATCCATTAGCTTTCCTAGTAGATAATAGCGGAAAACTTCAAATACCTACCAATAGGTTCCATAATAATTATCATTGTACCCTTCGATCATATATAAACTATAGATGCACGGTCGCCGCTCTAGAAATGGAGCCGTCAAAACAAGGCATACTTCAGCCGATATGCCTTGTTTCGCTGTCAGTCGTGCATAAGTGTTTTACAACCTTATTGCCCAGTGATTAAGGTTTACATTAAACTGTACTATGTCCGTATAAGTAAGCGTTGAAGTAGTGCCGATTTTTGATTTCGATTTTGTATGGGACCGTGTATCTATAGTTTATATATTTAAATCGAAGATTGTACCTATTTCTGTAAAATACTCTAATAATTATTTACTTACCTGTTGTCAAAAGTAAAAATACAAAAAAAAAAAAATTAAATATACTGGTATCATAACAATACACATTTGGGCTAGCTCTATTGAAGTGTAGAGCAGGCTTAAGGACAAAAAATTTCATTAGCGCGATGCAGGTTCTTTGCTACCAACAACCGCCATCTGTTATCAGGTGTAGGTACTTACAAGTACGCCCTTATTAGTAAGTACTTACAAGTTATTTAGTAAGATTCTCCGCTAATCTCTAAAGAAAAATTAATTTCGAATTTATAGTGCTTAGTATTAATAATGTAAAGGTAATATTTAAAATTGTGAATATTTGTGTGATGTCGATAAAAATCTTTTATTAACAAACAACATTATGAATACACTTTTGGATCAAACATTGCTTTGTTGTTTTACTTATCTACCACAGTAAAGCTCAAAATACACGATGACACTTACACTGGCACATTAGGTACCTAAAACAGACCGCACCTTCAGCACACATGCACCAATTTCTTTTTGTGTGCTGTAGGTGTGGGCTGTTTTTGGTAAAGTGTCAGGTGTAAGTGTCAATGTGTACTTTAAGCTTAAGCCAATCGTAACAGGGCCCTGCATGCAGGCTCCTTTACCCACCCATAGCACACATCGAAACCAAATGTCGATATGTAGTATACACGAATTTCTTTAGATGTGTGCTGTAGGTGGGGTCTGTCGGGTCCGACAAATCGGCCGGTGGAACGACCAGCGGGGGATTCAGAGAGCTTCAGTCCGATACCGATTATCGGAAACGTATCTCCGTCTCACTCAGCGTAAAATAGTGACAGACATGTCAAGTCGATCTTCGGTTTCGGACTGAAAGGCTCTGAATACCCCTATTGTTAAGACTTAGCTCGCACTGAGGGAAAAAAACTGCGAAATCATAGATTAAAACTATGATTCAAATTACATGTAAGTACGTAGATTTTGAATTTTACATGAACCCATGTAATATTATTACAGAATTGCGAATTAATATCAGCATTTTCTTCCGCAGTGCGAACTAGGGGCGGATACACAGTGCGTCCGATTCAAATCCAGGAAAAGATGTATTCTTGGATTCATCTTGCATCCAAACGCCCCGCGTATTCAGATCCGAATCGGACACAGTGTATAGCCGCCCTAAATCTTACTTATATCTGCAATATTGAGAAGGTAGATACTTAGTCTATGAATGATCAAAAAAACAGATCAATAATTTGATCTCAATTTATGGCAGTCGAACAGCATTTGTTCAAAATTAACTAAATTAAGGCACTAACAAATACCTAATGCTAAAAACTAAACAAACATGAAATTAACTTCACCGCCATCGCGCCAGGGTGCAATTTTAAGACTCTTAAAATGCTTCAAAAATGACAAAGCACGAACAATAGAGATAATAAGGCTAGATTCGACCAAACTGAAATAAGCAATTCTACGCATAAATCGTTTATTGTCCGAGAGACTTTTAAGCTGTTCAATCCAAAAAGTTAGGATTTATGCTGAGAATTGTTATTTATTACTCTTGGTCGAATCAATGTGGCCTAATAGTCACGTGACTATCCAGACAAAAAGAAAAACCTCATTTCCACCCCTTGGCATTATCCGATTTGAGTGTTTTTTTGTGTAAATTCTCTTTTTTTTTTAAATAAAAAAAATGTAAAAAGGGATGTACATTAAATTTTACTTTTAACCCTCGCTTCGACTCGCTTATCGAAGTAGCCTTCTAACTAAAGCACCTCTAATCATAATCTCATGCATACTAATAACATTTCACTATTTCTATAAAACATTGTCAAGATAAAGTTTGGATACAAAAAATGTTACGTCCAAGGTAAAACATTTAGAAAGGTAAACCGAAAACTAGTCTTGTCAATTCTGTAATGAATACTTACTAAGAACATTAGTCCTATATTCAAAAATATGGCGAGATCAAAATTATACCTAATAAAAAACCCACTACAAAATGTAGACATCAAATCGAACAACAAAAGTACATACTATAATGATATAAGAAATTAGTATATTCACCGTCAATTTTGTACGTTTTGTAACTAAAACTAAGACCTAACCATAAAAATCTAATCATCTAGCAAGGCATCGATTTCTCTAAGTAAACTTTTGTCTGCTGCATCTTTTTTCTGACAACTGGCAACTACATCGGGGACGTTAGTCACCAAATCAGTGTGACCATCATCATCATCACTCAAATCTACAATATCAACAGGCTCTGCAAACTTCGTTGTAGAATCAACATCGATTATATCGTCACTATATATTTTATCAATGTCAATATTCTCTTGTATATTTTCTACGCTAACAATTTGTACTTCTGAATCGGAATCATTATCTACACTATTTAGATTTAAAACTTCAGTAACTACTGCATCTTCATTAACTTTACATTCGCTAACATTCCTATTTCTAATTAGTCTAGGCTTATTTATAGTTTGTTCAGTGATCTTAATTCGTTTAAATTCAAAACAATTATCAACTAGTTCGTCATCTACTTCATAAACGTCACTCTGTTCCGATATAGTTCGTTTTCTTTTATCATTTGTAGGTTTAACTGTTTTTGGTTGAGCAAGTTGCGCCGGCGCATTCTTATCTAACTTCTTATACACTATAGAATTACTTCTTACAACTTTAATAATCTTATTACCAGAAGTCGTGACCGTTTCTTGAGTAGACAATTTCCTTTTCCGTAGATTTAGAGTGATGGGTGGGTTATCGCCTTTTTTCCGAGCTCTTATCTCATCGAGAGATAATATTTTGAAGTCGAGGGAGTTTCGTCTGTCCTGAGCGGGTAGATTCTGTTTCTTACCTGACATTTCATCTAGGGATAGCCTGTCGTATTTCGTGGAAAGGTTTGTCCTTACGAGTTTTCTATCCTTATCTGCTGGTGGGAGAGAATCGTAGTTGTAGAAAGCTGCTGCTTCCGCTTGGATCTTCTCCAAGAGCAGTAGTTCCTGGCTCTTGGTACGTGCTATAGTTTGAGAGTCGTCCTTTGTGGGGGTACTGGATGGAGCACTTTCGTTATCCGACTCTGCAAGAACACACGGTACCCGCTTAGTCTCCCGACATTCTTTACACAAACGATTTTCGTAATTAGTTTTGAAACCCATATCGCGGGCTCACCGTGTGTCCTTGTAGATCTGAAACTATCGACTTGGGGTGGTCAAAAATAATTACAAAAATCATTATTTACGAAACATTTTTATTTAGGTAATTTATACTCGTTGGTATATTAAAACACAATTTGAAATCGAAGCCGATATCTTTTCGAGTTCCTATATCGCTTTGAATATTAGCTTAAACGGAAAGTCTTAGAAACACACGCTAAATAAACATATTGAAACTCTTATTGTATATAATATACTAAGTTTAACATAACAACAACCCTTCCTTAGTAAACAAGTGGCAGTACCACGCTGCACGGTGTAAAACAAACATAATAATCTGGTCTAATCTAGAAAGGCGCTTGCTTGCGCCCTAGCCACGTACGGTCAAAGGTCATAAGTCTAGTAAAATCTCTGGTATCATACTATTGAGTCGACAAACCGGTTAGATTGTTACTGCACTCATGACCGCGACTGTACAACATCCAGATCAGAAACGTCATGGACATACAATACATTATATACGTATAAAAAGTGCTGTCTAATTTTATTTTACACCCCTTCCCGTCACATAAATATAGATACAAAAAAAATGTTATCATCAACTAACGCAAAATAATGCATTTTTAGACCAGAGTGAAGTTGCAGCGGCAGTAGCATCAAACTATGCTATAAGCAACGGCGTGTCTTCCTTTTTACACCAACTCAAACCAATCCGCTGCAACTTCAGACCGGTACAAATTTAAACGTCCTTATTTTTATCCATATAAAAAACTTCATCAAAACACACTGTTTTCGTTTAAAATACAATTAGAGAACGTACCTAATACATACAAATATTGCGTCGTATTACGATACACTAAACTGACTATTACTGCACTGTGAGATTGTTTTTTTTAACTAAGCATTTAATATTGTGATGGTTAATTATTATTTCTCTATACTCATTCTTTCATACTTAAAAAAACGTTACTTGGAAGGTCATAAGTCATACATAATAGTGTAACTAGTAGACCGAAAAGCAGCGTCAATAAATATGAACTTAGAACAGTATCGTAATATCACAAAAAAATACAGAAATCAACCGCCAAACAAGAAATAACATTCCAACAAATTAATCTATGATTAAATAAATAGTTAATAGGCTATAGTTTTAAATTAATGCTAAGTAAATAAAATGCACGCGTTAAAAATAACCGGGCGGAAGTGACAGACCAACCGAGTAATAATTATATTTCATCCCGGGTCTTTATCACGGGATTTTTACTTTTAATTTTGTGACCTCGCGGCCAAGACTATTGTAACATAGTCGAAAAGTCGAGGTGTGAAAATCTGGCAATTAAGACCCGGGGTAAAATGATTTTCTGTGTACCAGCAATCTCTTGCTTTCTGAATAAGCCAAGGCCTGTATGCTAAAACTAAAATGTCTGCCATTCCTCAGCTCTGTTGAATCTTTGTAGTCACCAAGAAATCCTTTTTTTGAAAACAGTTCAGAAATAGTTGGTAATTTTGCAAGAAATCGCTAGCAAATCAAAAGCTTTAGCGAAACTTTGAAATTTCCAAAAAAAACATTGAACTGTTTTCGAAAAAAATGGAACAGAACTAAGACTTAGTCGAGGCATTTTAGTTATCGCACTTAAAAATTGAGGGCTAGTTTCATAAATGAGCAGATACTAAATTCAAAATTATACTTCGTTTTTTAATTTCAGAGTACGATCTGACGTTCTTTATATTTTTCTTCAGGAAGATGTATCAAATGATAGTCTACAATTAAAAATCCATTAGGGTTCCGTTTTTTGCCATTTGGCTACGGAACCCTAAAAACGAAGTATAGTTGGGAGTTTTTGAGTTCAACACCTTATTTGTTTAAGTAGCCCTGAAATTTTGAGTAGCCCTTCAGTATTCGTAGTGATTGGTCCAATCATAGCGTTTGTTCCTGTCGCAACTGTCCCAATCTCTACAACTTCAGACCGGTCAATCTTATCCGCGCGCACTATAATATTGCTAAAGGAGTAAACAATATAAAAAAATAGTTGCCCCACAAAAAGCAACCGTATTTGTACTAATAAATTCTAAATTTTCTTTCTAATAAATTAGTTTTATATTTACTCGAATAAATAATTAAGGCTTGTCAAGTTGACACATTTGACTCAAAATTTGTGTCAAATCTGTCTCGAATAGCCTTATTAATGAATGTGGAGTAAGGTTGGAGCAATTTTACCACTTTTTCTTTCTGTCTGTCAACTTTGTAAGTTCTTGTCACGGAAATAGACAAGCGTGTTCTCACTACTCCGACTTTACTCCACGTTTATTAATAAGGCTACAAGTGACCAAGGTACCTCTTAAAAAAATTAAAATTTATTTCCTGTTATCGAACAAAACGTATTATGTAAAAACTGAGCAGTTAACAATATTTTTATTTTCTCTACCACCTATCGGTTTGAGCCAAGTTACACCTCTATCAGTTAATACAATTGCGTTCCTTTTCAAATTATACCAATACCAGTATTTATTGAAGTATTTAAACAAATGATTCCAAATATTCGTACGTGGCGGGATTCGAACTTGCAACTACTGGTAATCCGAACCACCGCGTTAGACCGCTTCGCCACGAGAGCGAATCCCACCAAGTACGAATATTTGAAGCATTTTTTTTAATAACTTCTTTCTTTCTAATGGTTTAACTTTTAGAAATAATGTTACTATTGCGTTACATTTTTAAGTGCTTCAAGCTTAAAGTATAGAATTTAAAAAAATGCATTTCCAAAAATTCCAGGCGCAACGAGAATTTATCTCTGGAAGACACCTCTAGGCAGAATTTCAGTGACTTATTCTTATAAGTAATCTACTATATAAAAATAAGTCGGGTTTTCCTTCCTGACGCTATAACTCCAGAACGCACGAACCGATTTCCACGGTTTTGCATTCGTTGGAAAGGTCTCGGGCTCCGTGAGGTTTATAGCAAAGAAAATTCAGGAAAAATTTAATTATCTATAATTTATAAGGCAAAACAACGTTTGCCGGGTCAGCTAGTTCTTTATAAGAATAAGTCGCTTTATTTCTTAATTCTTCTTTATATTCTTATTTCTTCTTTATTTCCAAATAAATTAACTTTATTTCTTCATATTTAGCCTCCCTTGTATGCCAAGTATTCCATAACTCATGTCTCAACAATACTTCAGCATTGTTAGACTTTTCTCAAAAAATAATTTTCTGAAAATTGTTTTTGAGAAAAGTCTAACAATGCTGAGGCATAGTTCGACACATTTTAGTCATAGAATACGTTCGCAGGTGACTTTTATTTGGTCTTTTTATAGATGCATTTTTTTTAAATATTTCTACAGTAACAAAAAAATACTTTGAAAAGGACAGCTACTAATAGAGGCGTCATCTCGGGCCTCATTTTATATTACTGACAAATACTTTCTCATATAAATAATGACTAGGCGATATCTTCCATTCACCGTAAAAATAATCTTTTGCTGTCCTGTACCTACCTTTCTTTTTTTTTGTTAATAAATATAGGAACTTTGCTTTCAGTGCAAAATTAACAAAAAAAAACCTTTACAGAATCGTCAAGACAACCGAATAACCTTTTTTTAAATTTAATTATTAATATTAAAAATACAAAATGACTATTTTTACTTTATTTATTTCGGAAGCATCTTTATCAATTACCGAAAAACGCAAAGCAATTCCATGCTTTTTATTTTAGTTTAGTTTACACGGTAAGTATATTCTTTCCAAGCACTTATTTTTTTTATTTTTGAAACCTCAATTTTTTATAAAAAGAGATTTCCAATTGTTTATAATGCCTATTTTTATTAGTTCTATCTAACTTTTAAGGTGCGAAAGGGATAGGATACCTTTATATGTACAGGGCTATTGGTTCATACGAACACTCCATTACATCGTATGCTAAACGATTGAGTGAGTCTAGACGCGAATAATTCCTGAGAGTGTGTTATCAGATTCAAATAACCCTGTACATCACTAAACCCCAAAACATCCTACAAACTAACATACAAACAATTTTAAAGGCATAAAGCTTTCTTTTTTTTTTCTTTTTCGACCTATAATAATGAGTTACAATCTTGTATATATATTTTTATTTGTATTTTCATATGTATTTAACCTATTTATTATGTACTCGTACTTTCCTATTATAGACAAAGATTATATCAACATCTATTAAAAAAAATCGACAGTATTGAAACGCTTCGATATACTGGGTTTAAATCTAGTTAAATTGCTAATAGAATTTAGCTGCCGCAATGTTATGACGTCACAATCTAATCTAACTAACTACAGTTAGGTAAGTTCGTATGAATTCCGGCCGAATTGAATTTAGTATTAAGTATAACCTTTTTCGAAAGTCGGTTAAAAATGCCTCATAACGATGCTAAGCCGCCCCTATCAGCAAATTAACTAGGATTCATTAGCTCATATATGCATAGAGTTATGCCTAGGTTAATAGTCAGCATGTATGAGCCAATAACCCTGTTTAGATATAGTGTTACATTCATATAGTAAATGAGAAGCGTTATAACATTATATGAATCTAATTAGCTAAGATATGAATGTTTATATTATTGCACATATAAAAATACCGACATGAGAGAGCAAGTGGATTATACGATTATCGCCCTTAATACGTTGCAATACGGTATATGTCAGTTTAAACGCTGTTTAAATAATAAATAAACTCTGTGAACAACACACAGCGCCATCTAGCCCCGTGGTAAGCTACTAAGCTTGTGTTACGGTGACTAGACAACGGATATAATACAATACTTATACTTATAAAATTATGAGTTCCAATCGTGTCAGTTTAAAAAGTTTGGAGTAAGTATAGTTATTATATTTTACTTTTATACTTCATAATTAAACGTTGCCCCCTGACTTTAGGCTGGAAATATGCCAAAAATATTGCTTCAGTTAAAATATCACATAAACCTATATCGAAAAACGCATGAAAAATGACATATCCCGTTTTGCAATACCAACCACGACGTTATACAGATATTTGGACTCTCTACTTCATATATCTGAATTTGAAAGATGAGATATTATACCTAATGAAACAAAAACACCCGTTTCTACGGCTGAAATTAAAAATCTACATCTCTACAAGTGCCTAGAATCACATCGATATTTTACAAGTCTGATATTTCATAGCTGCACTAGATATAAAGTTTTAGCTATGAAATAATGCAAAATGCAGCTGTAATCAGGTAGAAAGCTGGTTCCGAAGGCTGGGAACACAGCTCACCTGCACTCTTAAGTTTAGAGATGCGCAGGAATGGTATTTTTGAACCACCAAAAAACTCATTCATATGCGAAAGGCTAATAAATTAATGCGCGGTCTTGCTCATGCATATACACAGCGAGCGAGAGCAACCATACGATTATAATACCCGTGTTTCAAAAATTTCGCACATGCATCTGTATTATCTATTTAGTAGATAACTCAGTTTAAAAGGCACTAAGCAGAACATTACTGCTTTGCGGTATCACTGGTGATAACCACTTTACGTCCAAGCTCAGTTATACACTAGATAGATTATACGAGCGGGTGATGGTCGCTAGTTTTCAGCACCAGCTTTCTACGTGAATACGCCCTAAGACATGTATTTCGCTATAATGTAATTCTAGAGTTACCTTTAGTGAGTAAAAACATTAACTAAACCATTAAACCACGTTAAACTATGTAATTAAAGAAATAAATAAGTTATTTAACTTACAATAAACATTCGTGAAGCAAATGGGAGAATCAAATAAAACGTATTTTCTTTATAATAAAATAAAATGTTACTTTTAGACTAGAGTTTAGGAGAATCTTGATGTGAAAATTGCTTCATCCTAAAGGGATTTAAAATAACTGGAAACTTGTATTTAGAAAAAAATATTTATATTTCAAAATTCAATGCTTCCGCGGGACTTGAATCTTCGACCTCCCGGAGCGCAATGCGTTTTCCAAATATAAGTTAGTTATGAAGTTCAATATTTCATATCAAAATCCCTCTAGGCACTCAACCAACCCACACTCTAGTGTCAAAATAACTTTACTCAATAAACGAAAAACAAAAAGAAAAAAATATATTAGTAAAACAGTAAAAATCCCTTTGCCAATACGAGTATATGAAAAAAAACCACTCTTAGTAACATTTAGTTACTTAAATAACGCAAGAAAATAAATAAGTTTTCAAAGCTAGTCTACGTTTGACATAATAAATATTGGCACAACTAAAGTTAGTAATAATAAATCCTTATCAAAGGCGCATGTCTAATACAGCTGTTTACAACGAAAACTTATATTTCAACCTCACTTAAGACGGCCCTCCACGACTTTCAACACAATTGACGCAAAAGTCTAAAAGCATTAAAAAAAACTTCTTGCCTCCTCTTCTTTTAACTCGTTCTTTTCTCACTTAGAAATCTTGGAAATAGTGTACAAGCAATCTAGTTGTTTAAAACTCTTAAACAATGTACTAACGTCTCGCGTCATATACCTACTAATATTTGTTAAACACCTACAGATTTGTAGGTACATTTTAACAAAAATACACAAAGTATTCAAAATCTCTTGTGTCTCGAACACACAAGTTTCTAAGTAAGAAAAAAGTATGGCAACTATAATTGTCCTTTTAAGACAAGTTTTGCGTTAAAGATGTCAAAAAATGTGGAAGTACACATCTAAGTCAGCAATTTCAATTAGACACATTTGCCTTTTGTTAAATTGTAACTCCATAAGCATTACAATACATTATTACTGTATAATTAACTGTTGATTAGTTTACACAAGAATACAAATAGTTATAAGGGTTCCATTTTTTACCATTTGAGGTACGGAACCCTAAAAACAATCGTATTGAGAACTTCCTAGTTTGTTTTCAGTCGATTTTAACTACAGATCGGTTTATTTTTTTGTCGAAAATTGACACTGCCGATGTGAAACGAGTGCCACAATAATTCAATTTCTAGGGAGAGCCTATAAATTGAATTTTCGATAAAAAAAAATACATTCGTAAAGTGCCTTCTTAATAGAAAGAAGTATTTAATAGTTGTATTTTTTCGACATTTTTGTTTGTTTGTAATTGTCTTGACACAAGGCGCATCAGCGAAATGACAAGAGCCGGCACTGCTCTAGCCTCGTGACTACGACTAACGTAACGTAGTCGAAATGTACGAAAAACATGGCAGACGCAACAATATAAATACATTATTGTGAAGTTTAAAAAAGCAACCTACCTATCTACTTTTTGGTAATATCTTTGTGTCTACAAATAATTTAAAATAAAAATTAAGATATAACTTAGTATGTGTTTTCACAAGTTGTTTCTTTGATTGGTTTAATTGTATTTTGTAAAAAAAAACAACAAAGATTTTTGTCTAAATTTATTATTGCTTATCCGTTCGTCACACATCCTACAAAATCACAACAAATTATTGAAAAAAACGGTTTTTTCAAACAATTTTCAACACGTCAAAATAAAGCGACAACTGGTATTTTATTTATGATACTAATTTTATTTTTTCATTTTTAGTAACTTTCTGACTAAACAAAAATGTTTTTAGTACTAGAAATAGCTGCTCCAATATTTTTAGCAACCAGGAACTAAACGTGACAGACAATTTAGTTTAAAAAACAATAGCTGTTTTGAGTATTTTAATATCTACTATTTCTCCTCTATCATGCGACTTAGCCGGGAGTAGCCCCGACCGCTTAGCTTAGCTCATCTTATGGTTACAACCTATTATTTTCCATTATCATTCGTTTTGTAACTGAAAATAACTTTTTGGCATAATTTTAGTACTTGTGTAAACCAATCAGCAGGTAACAGGTCTCAGAATAACTACTGCACATTTTTTAATTATAATTTTCAAGTACTACAAGTAAATAATTGCTTAAAATCTCGTAAGCAATGGTTGGGAGATTTTAAAAGAAGTATTTGTCGTTTGACTGATAAATTGTTAACCCTTTATACCGTTTATACCGATTAAAAATACATTAGAATAATAAGTATTTTAATTTGTATCTGTAAAGATACTAAGGCTGCATTTCCATCTAGGACAGGATTGTTTGAACCCAAAGAATTACTCGAGTTTTAAACCAAATCTGCAAGCAAGCGATCCTATGGTTTTAAGAAACTGTTATCACTAAGCATCCTAGAGGAAACGCATCCAAATACTTAGTTTTTCCCTAATAAACCCTCACAAACCATTGCATACAAAACCTTGTAGATTCACCACCTTACTTATAAACGACGATTAGCAGATGTCTAAGTTATGTTACGTTGTCTCTGTCTGTCAACTTAGAAACTACATGTCACAGATAAAGACAAACAATACATAGTTTATGGATTTGTTAATCACCGTTTATAAGTAAGAAGGCACATGTGTGCTAAGCTTGTATTCTTAAAAATGTAATTTTCTGAGTTATCAACACCATTCAAGGTTAACTTGCAAGGTGTAATTCTAATCACACCTCGAATTACATAATGTAATTACTGTTTGTCGTGTAGTCAATTACTCGATAACACATAGTTCAACACACTTCACTCGACCATCGTTGCATTTAAAAACCGTACGACACTTTGCGTGCAAATTGTAAGAGAAAAAAAACATATTAGTATCTTATTAATAAGCTTCATTGTGCTATCGCCCGTGTCGTCCGTTTTTACGGTCGATTTTTAAATGGCAACCTTTTATTGATGGCCTTAAGCCCCCGATGTACGATTTGAGAGAGTTCTTTTCGTCAAATTGTGAGTGGACAAGGTTTTAAAATAAAAAAACAAGAAAAAAAAAAATACGATTGTTGAATGTTAAACCTCTTTTGTAGTCAGTATAATAAAAAAAACAATATTTTTTGGACTTCTCGGATGTTACATCCAATGTAGTATGAGTTTTGAAAACGAAAATCCATACAGGGTGTTAGTTACGTTATAATTAGTTAATAAGCAAGTTAGAGGCTACTTTTATGCATCATTGACTGGCAGATAACTAAGACTTTTAGAAATCCGAAGATTTTTCCTCTTTGATGTTTTGTTTACTTCAAAATTAGCAGTTAAAACTTATTTTTTCGAATTTTAATCGTAAATAAAACCATCTGATTCAACCTAACAACTACATTTTTAAAGGAAATTATTTATTATGTATGACATAAAGAAAATACCTTCTTATTCATTACATAATTCTTCTACATTTAAAATATGTTGCTGTGAACCATATTTAAACTAAAGCACGTTTTATTTATGATGAACAAGAGAGTTAGCCGATAACCAATTTCCTAACGAAAACATCCCCAACCCCATATCCCAATTTCTAACCAATCCTTGTCCAGGCACCAAATTGCAACGTCACGCTAAACCCCTCTAAACCCCCTCAAATCGTCTACCACGGGCTTAATACATATAGTTTCAGTAGAGGCGCATACCTTCCTCGAAGTTGA
>CAUEGO010000317.1:0-10629 GCA_958496205.1 Idaea biselata
CGTTTACCAATTTTAAAATTTGATAGGAAAATGTGACATATTTAGCTTCGATTCTTACTTCCATCATACGACCACACCACTAAAAAAAAATGAAAAAAAAAAACTTTGGCACAAAGACAATCTGAAACTTATAATTAAGAAACTCTTTGGTAAGTGAAGGCAGACTGGTATATTTGACAGATAGGGTAGCCATTTTGAATTTCATGACCTACTCGATTCGATGTATTTGAAACACGTTTTTTGTATGGGAGCCCCTCTTAAATATTTGTTTTATTTTGTTTTTAGTATTTGTTGTTGTAGCGGCAACCGAAATACATCTTCTATGAAAATTTCAACCGTCTAGCTATTACGGTTCATGAGATACAGCCTGGTGACAGACGGACAGACGGACAGACGGACGGACGGACGGACGGACAGACAGACAGACAGACAGCGAAGTCTCAGTAATAGGGTCCCGTTTTTACCTTTAGGTACGGAACCCTAAAAAGCTAATGTTGATAATATACCTACTTTCGGTGCTTATGGGAGAATCATATGTTTATATTACAAAAATGAATATTTGTTACTGGCCATTTCGAATTATCATACCTTCCTACTTCCTAGCGACTAATTCAATTTTTTGTCTTCAATCAAACGGGTCTGTCATCGGGCGGAATAAGTTACTACAAGCAAATCCTTCTAAATTCGTGCCAAAAAATGTGTCCGTCAGCTTGGCCGGACCACGCGAAAGATTGACACCAAACTACGTTCATTATTTAGTATCTTTTTGGTACCTTTGTTCATATATTCAGTACCTACGTGGTTTCGAAAATATTAACGATACAAAGTGGCCCGCCATTCTGACGTCAGGTTGGCCGGACCAGCATCGATTTCTCGCCATCCGTCGTTGTCTGCTCCACGTTATATATGCCAAGATTTTGTACCTATTTGGTACCTACGCCTATATTTTTTTCATAGGAAGCTCTAATAAAAAGTTATGTCAAAAATAAGATATTTATTAATTACCGCCTGCTAAAAATGTACGAGCAAGTATTATATCAATCCAAGTCAATCGTATCCTATATTTTTATTAGAACTACGGGTCTAGAAAAAATTGGACAATAAAAAAATAATATTAGGCATTCGCGTGCCTTGTCGGGCCACGCGCAGTGTAAGGCTTCGTAGTTTTAATAAAATAACATGGTTTGCAATTCGAAAATGTCATTACAGCTTAACTACCTACCTATGTAATTTTGTATGGCATTTGTTCGACTTTTTTTAATTACTCAAGAATCTGAAAAGACTGCTCAGCTGTAATAATTTTCTTTGAAACTTAATTACATGTACTACTATTGTAAATACATATGATGTATCTAAGTACCTACCATAATATATTATGTTCTTGTATTTCAGATTTCAAAACATATTATCACTTGTTTTCACTGACGTTACTGTAGAAGAAACCACCACGGACCCTATTAAGTTGGCAGTCGAATCTTCCGTTGCTAATCTCAAGCTTATTCACGACACGACTCAGGTAAAAAGTATTCATAACTTAGTAAGTCTACATCCCGTGGGAACTTAGGTACTATAAGTACTAAGTAGGTACTATAACTATATAAAAGTAGCCTATGTTAACACATAGGCTACTTTGGTACCCATCCAGATCTCTAGCTATTACCAGTCCAAGTTTGATCGCAATCGGCTCAGTAGTGTTTGCGTGATTGAAATACAAACATCTAAACTTTCGCATTTTATAATCTTTAATTAATGAAATATTAATATTTATTTAATAACAGTTACTAGCTGCGTCCCGCGGTTTCACCCGCATAAGTCCCGATCCCGCGGGAATATCGGGATAAAAGTATCCTATGTGTTATTCTAGCCATGGATATTCCAAGTTTCATCGCAATCGGATCAGTAGTTTTTGCGTGAAAGAGTAACAAAGTCACATACATATACAAACTTTCGCGTTTATAATATTTGTTTTATTTTATAATATAAGTAAAATATTATGCGTTTTAACTTAATTGCACTATTCATATTTGTAAAATGCAGCATAATGAAGCTTTTTTTGTAAACCAGATACAAAAATGTATGGAGTTGTATGAGCAATTGCAACAAAGGATGGGCGTAGCGATCGTGGGGCCGCCAGGTTCTGGGAAATCTACTATACGGCGTTTGTTGAAGAATGTAAGTGAATTTCTACATTGTTTTAATTTTTTTCTTCAACTATTGTGTAATTCTTTTGACCCCTAAAATACCACTTTACGGAATAAATAATAAAGACTTGATATCGATCAGTGAAACTATCGATTGATACAATAATAAGTAAAATAAAATAAAAAAGGAAAATATATATTTTTGATAAATCAACAAGCTCTATTTCTTATGGCTTTTTCAAACAAATAATAATAATTTTCCGTGTATCAGTAAAAGTTTTAGTCGTATAAATACTTATGCTCTATTTCAGAAACTTAGATCAAAAATGTAAACAAAAATCCCATACATATATTTGAAACAGACAGCTCTTTATTTACTTTTTCCTTTAAAATTGACAGTTCTTTGTTTACATTTATGATCTAAAGCAAGTATAGTTAGATCCTCCTAACAATAAAGTTTGTGGTCGCGAAGTCTACAGATCACAGAATTTGTTTCAGGCCCTGACACAACAAGGGAAGACGATAGTCGAATACACGATATGTCCCAAGGCAATGAGTCGAGACTGTCTCCTCGGGAGCATAGACCACGACACGCGACAGTGGACCGACGGTATCATATCCACCGCTGCACTTGAAGTTACTAATCAACCTAAAGGTTAGTCAGTTCTGCCTTTGTTCATTTATTTAATTTACGCAGCATAACATGAGACCTCTGTGGCGCGTCGTGCGAAAGCGCGACTGCAATGCAGGAGGTTGCGGGTTCGATTCCCGCCGGGTGCAAGTATTTATACTTATAGAATAAATATTTGTGTCTGGTCTGGGTGTCCCTCTATGTATAATATGTATCTATTTACAAAAGAAAAATAAATATAAGTATTATATCCGTTGTCTAGTCACCGTAACACAAGCTTAGTCGCTTACCACGGGGCTAGATGGCGCTGTGTGTTGTTCACAGAATTTTTTTATTATTTATTTTATTATTATTTACATAACCATTGGAAAGTTCGCAAGGCGCTTCTCCTAGTATACTAACGCCGTGTTTATTGAACGTTCAAGGAGTATATTAGTAGGCGCATGTGCATCATGATTGGTACGAACTTTTTAATTATTTTGTTTGTATTTGTTTATTACTACATGATTCGATTGAGCGTCATGCATGACGCTTGTAAACGCCCCATTCCATGTTTTAGTAAAAGTAATGAGCCGCTCATGTGGCTCATGGATTATGGTATGCTAGCCGATACCCGCGGTTTCACCCGCATAAGTCCTGAGCCAGTGGGATCAAAAGTAGCTTATGTTACTCCTCGATAATTAAGCTTTCTAGTGGTGAAAGTTTTTTAAAACGGTCCGGTAGTTCTGGAGATTACCCGGAAAATACCATACACACATGTTACCAACGTTACCTCATTAAAATATTAAGTTTAGATGCAAAATTACAAGCAATAGAATTCACAGTAAATGACACCACGAGCTTCACTCGTAAGAGAATACGTTCCTCAAATTTAACCCAATCGACTAGAGCCTCTATGGATAGATTGCAAGGCTTTTGACCGGGAGCTTTGATAGATAGATAGAACGTTTTATTGTTCTCACCAAAAATAAATTACAATAAAATAAAGTACAAAAAATCTTAATCATTGTGGCACAATAGGCGGCCTTACCACTGAGAGGCGTCTCTTCCAGGCAACCTCGGTATGGAGAGGATCACACGAATGATTAAGGGTGAGGTGCGTTATCTTAAAAATAATAAATTACATTACGACACAAGAACAAGATAATCAACAGTTCAACTCCATCCTAAGGTTGCCTGGAAGAAATCGCTTTAAGCGATAAGGCCGCTCATTTGTGCAATTTTCTATTTTTTAAGCTTTTGTGATTCTGTACTTAAGTTGTGCAAATAAAGCGTTCATCTATCTATCTATCTATCTAATCGTCAAAGATAATCTTTGATGTCCGAGTAAGCAGTGTGTGTGTGACCAGACGTGTGGTCGTGGGTGGTGTGCGACGGCGACGTGGACCCCGAGTGGGTGGAGGCGCTCAACTCCGTGCTGGACGACAACCGCCTGCTGACGCTGCCGTCCGGCTGGCGCGTGCAGTTCACAACTAACGTCAACTTCATATTCGAGACGCACAGCCTGGAACACGCCTCGCCTGCTACTATCTCTAGATTGGGGATTATATTGTTCAGGTAAATAAATCTACATCTATACTTCGTTTTTTTAATTTCAGACTACGACCTGACGTTTTGGTTATTTGTATTTAAGGAAGATGTCTTAAATCGTAGTCTACAATTAAAAAACTAAGTACATCTCTATGAAAGGCTTTTTTATTTTATTTATTTACTGACTTTTGGATCAACGCATAGGCTAAACCGTTGATAGTAAAGACCTGAAAGTTGGAGAGTGTGTTCTTTATGTGATGAAGGCATCCGATAAGAAAGGCTTTTTCGAAATTTCCACGGGGCCGGGACTAATGCTGATGAAACCGTGGGACACAGCTAGTCTATATGTATAATAAGAGACTCTCGTTCATGGTGAAAAGCGTCAAGAACGTTATACCACTCTTGTTCCCATTAAATCTTTTCCTTGACTTGTTGCGCCTTTTTCACCCGCGTAAGTCCCGATCATGCGGGAATATCTGCATAAAAATAAGCATATGCGTTATTCCAGAACTCCAACTCATTACATTCAAAGTTTCATCGTAATCGGTTCAGTAGCACGAATTATACTTAAGTCTAGATTTGTATTTTTTGTGTGATCCACCACTGTCTAAAACGAGCACCTATATACTTACGGTGATACTAACGTTCTTAAATTGCTTCCAGTGATGACATTAGTTGTGATATGAACGTAATGAAAAGTTGGATGAAGTCTGCAGAATTTGATAGTGAGGTGGCGAAACAAGCCGTGCCTTTGTTGTATGAAGTCGTCAAGAAATGCCTGTACTGGCTGACCAAACATAAGTCTGATATGATCTTGAAATTGTTTAACATTACTTTGGTAAATATATTTAATTTGCTAACCTGCACACAGTTACCCACGCACTTATTGATTATATTTAGTCTCAAAATCCCTGGTCGCAGGCTGACATTATTGTCTCGAAAGTTCATCAAATTGAAGGAAACAATGTCACCAAAAATATTCGTCAATAATTGATTGTATTAGGCGTTACTTTTCGGAACTCCATAACTACTCTGTAAAAGACTAATATTTAGTTTTTAATCCCGACACCTTCCATCATCGTCATCATCTTCCGTCATCGTTCCATCTCCCCTGCTAAGAGCGTTGGCGAGGCGTGGCTGGTGGGGGTGCAGACGACGGCCGCACCGACGTATAGTGGTGGGGGTACAGCGTTGTTCGCTCACTCTTGTTCCAGCTGTCGGCAAGTCAACAGTGTCGTGCGAACGGTGTTTTTACTAATTTTTGTCGCCCTCACAGTTCGGTCAGAGTCTACGTTCCCGATGATGGCTTTTTAAAGCCGATACGCGTCGAAGCATGGTTAATGATTGGTGTCACTAACACTAATAGTATATTATGCAACTAGTGAATAAAAGACGGATTTAGTGCGAGGGCCGTAGATGAATCACGAGCAAGTGAAGGATTCTAACGACTGAATCACGACCGTAGGGAGTGATTCATGATGATTGAATCACGAGCGTAGCGAGTGATTCAAGTGTTAGAATCCTGAGCGATGCCAGTGGTTCATGGCCCTCAATCTAAATCCGTACTTTATTCAAGAGTTGCATACTATACTTTATACCATGACTACGAGGAAAAAAACCGGTCAAGTGCGAGTCGGACTCGCGTCGCGTACGAAGGTTCCGTACCACTATCACAAATTTCGGCAACCAATCCGTGAACGCAACGCGAACGTTAAAATTTATTTTACCACTGGCGCCAGTCTCAATTCATCACTAGATAGTAAAAAGTGCTAGGGGTGAAAATACATCACGGTATTGTTGCGTTTTTATGTCAAAATCACATAAAAGTTTTTTTTATCTATTTGTTGTTATAGCGGCTAAAGAAATACATCTACTGTGAAAATTTCAACTGTCTAGCTATCACAGTTTATGAGATAAAGCCTGGTGACAGACGGACAGACAGACGGCAAAATATCAGTAAAAGTGTTCCGTTTTTATCCTTTGGGTACGGAACCCTAAAAAGAATTTATATGTCGAGTATTCTTAGCGCAAGGAGTTTGTATCAAGTTTTTTTTCACGCAAGGAGGTTGTATATGCATTTAGTTATATGGACGACGAGTAAATTGTGTTCTAAATTCAAAATTCAAACAGCGTGAGTAAAAGTCGTTTTTATTCACTGTTTAGCGTGAATAAAATAAGCTTTTTAGAGTGGGAATGGTATAAAGCATATTTCTGCCGCATGCAAAGAGCGGTGGGAGGGTGGTGCTCTTTGCAAGCTGTACACTGCACGCTGTGTTATAACTATAGGTCGAATAATCGGATGCATATTTACCTAAAGTGAATTTTTGGCTGAGAAATTATGGAAGTGGCTTCTTAAAACATATTTTTTTAATACAAATTCCGGGATTCCAAAAAAGTTCGGGAATGTCGAACTAATCGAATGCATATTTAATTATGTACCTAAAGTTAATTTTTGGCTGGGAAATTATGGAAGCGGCTTCTTAAAACATATTTATTAATACAAATTCCGGGATTCCAAAAAAATTCGGGAATGTCGAACTAATCGATGCATATTTACCGAAAGTTAATTTTTGGCTAGGAAATTATGGAAGCAGCTTCTTAACACATATTCTCTAAATTCAAATTCCGGGATTCTAAAAAATTCTGGAATGCCAAACTAATTGGATGCATATTTATCTAAAGTTTATTTTTGGCTGGGAAATTATGGAGGCGACTTCTTAAAACATACTTTTTAAAATATAAATCCAGGAATTACAGGGATTACACAAGCAGATATATAATTTGCCGTCTCACTCGCACTCATTACGAAATCCATATCAGACTCAAGACACCGAGTTCTTTGTTGCTATGTGGAGAGAAGAAAGAAAATTACTCATGTGACCTTTGCTATGCTAGTTTCGCAACCTGCTTTACAAAATTAGCTGGTATCCGATTCCATAGTTAAAAAGCATTTGATCGGAATTGCGAGATTTTTACAATAGATACAAAAATTCATTTCATATTAGCCAACACCTGAACTTAAGTAAATATACACCCGACCCGATTTGATTCTATAATCAAAACACAAAATTTTGTAGATTCCGGAATCCCGGGATTTTTCCGATACAAAAGTGCATTCCATATTAGCCAATACCTGAACGTAAGTATTATACACCCGACCCGATTTGATTCTATAATCAAAACACAAAATTTTGTCGATTCCGGAATCCCGGGATTTTTCCGATACAAAAGTGCATTCCATAACTGCGAACATCTCAACTTTAGGTAAATATGCATCCGATTATCCGACCTATAGTTATAACACTAGTCAGGTGTCGGGACTAAAAACTAAATATTATTCTTTTACAGAGTATTCGTCAATAATTTTACTATGAAATAATCAACAGGGACAGATTTTAAGTTTAGCATCAGTATATCCATAATGAAGTATAGGTCTATACCTAAGCCTATGCTTATTTAATACGTTCAACCCCTGCGGTTTCAGCCGCGTACAACCTTGGTAATATTAGGATAAAATATAGCCTATGTGTTATTCCAGGTCTCCAGCTATCTATGTATATTCCAAGTTTCATTGCAATCAGTTCAGCGTTAGAATAAGATTAGGATTAGGATTTAGGATAATTTTGTTCCGGCTGGAAGGACCATTGTAGTTGTTTAACGCCACACTTGATCGACTTTTTATCTTTTTATAGGTGAAACAAATGATAATGCAATTTGAATACGTGTTACAACACGACACTTCGATCTCATCGCGGACCGCTCCCGAAGAAATAGTGTATCTAGCGGTTGAGAGGAGTCTCGTCGATATTGTCAAGGAAAATGCTGTGGATAGTCTGCATGACGAAGTGAGTATCCACGAACTAGAAATTATAATACGAGCCCATCCAATCTATTCATTTTCGCACGGAGAAAATATTGTTTATGAAAATAACGCCTCCACCCGGCCGCGGCAGACTGGGAAGACCCAAGAAGTGCTCGGAGTAGAGATCGGATATGTGTGCAAATGGCCTCACTACGCGAGATGCCGAAGATCGTGCGAAGTGGAGACGTAAAAGTAGGAAAGTGGATCCCGGGCTCTCGAGAGGTATGCAACCGGGAACATCGCGAGCGATGATGTCTATATCTTCTATTATATATAGCGGGAGAGCAGGAACCGCTGGTACGACTTGAAATAATCTTTCAGTGTTGGTTAGTCTATGTTGGGTGCCCTCGGTCGGTAAACAACTAGTTCATAATATATCAATAACTAGCGCCCCGCGATTTAACCTGCGTAACAGTCCCGATCCCGCGGGATTTACGGGATCGAAATCCTACGTCCTTCTCCCGGTTCTAAGCTACTTCCCCACCAATTTTCAACCAAATCAGTTCAGCCGTTCTCGAGTTATAAGTGGTGTAACTATAAGACGACTTTCTTTTATATACATATCTTCTTCTCGTTCCTTACCTTGTCCCAGTTTATCCGGGGTCGGGTCTCCTCGTATTTTTGCGCCAGGTCGTACGATCCTCTAAATTTTGTGACTTCATCAGCTTTGACATGCTTGTCCGTCCACGATGTATCCGGTGGTCTCCCTCTACCTCTCGGCTTCAACATCCCCGGATGTTTACAGCTTTGTGGACTTCTTTTATATACATATAGAGACGTAAAATGAATAATATTTCAGCTGTCGACATTGCTCGGGCCGCCGCCGCCCGCGCCGCCGTCGGTAAGCGAGTGGGTGTCCGACGGGCTGCTGATGTCTCCCCGCCTGCGCGCGGCGGAGGCCGGGCTGCGCGCGTGTCTCATGTCCAACGACGACCATTTGCTCATCATTGGACCCGAAGCTTGTGGGAAAAAGTAACATAATATAATCTTCTTCTTCTTCTTCTTCGTGTCAAAGACTCAATTTCAAATGCACTTTGCCCAAAACTTGGCGACAGATACAGCGTTATCTGTAGCTGTATTCAGGTCCTCCATCGAACAACTAGAACACAACATAATATAATCTTCACTATACATACATATCGACTTGGTTAAGGCCGCGGGTTCACGGTGGATGCAGGCCGCTTATGACCGAAGCATCTGGAAATCTATGAGAGAAGCTTATGTCCAGCAGTGGACTTCTTACAGCTGAAATGATGATACATATCTACAGGGTATCTTAGATATCTATTTGTCGGGGGCGGTAAATAAATGCCTAGAAGCCAAGTTGTAATATTTTAAAAGATAGGTATAAATACATCTTCAAAACTTTGAAACTATGTAGCCCCGGAATAGAATGGGGCTAACCCATCTCTTCTCGTGGGTATCGTAAATGGCGAAAAAGGGGTCTGAGGGAGACTAGCAAACCTTAAGTTCTCCTCACGCTGCGGCGGGTTAGCTGCTTGGTCTACAGGAGGGTTGGTGTTAGACAGGCGGCCGGCCGTAAAAATATTGCTCAATTTATTTGCAGTAGGTATGGTCAGTGATGACCTACTGTGCTCATACCAAATAATTTGGAGAGGTTCGAACTCCCGTTTCTGCCTTTCTATTACACCACACGAGGTCCCATCCCAAGTGATTAATTTAAGAATATGTATGTTTCACAATCTACTATTTTCGATTTAGGCTCGTTTGAACGCATCTACACTAACCACTTTCTTATGATTAGGTTTATAGTTAACATAGTAGCCAAGTGTGATAATAATTAATTACAGCAGTAATCGATTATAATTACTGTTGTATGTTTTGTTCCAGTTTATTAGCAGAATATGTGATAAGAGAATGCAATTCAGCTTTAGTATCTATAGACTGTACGCCTATATTGGAACCTTCAGATATCATTGCGGAATTAAAAAGAGTGAGTTTTTTTTTTGTAATCTAGCTTACCAATGAACGGTATTGAACAAATATGTATAAAATAATTTATTTTCAAACGCCAATTGCGAGTCGGGTCTCTCGCACGAAAGGTTGCATTGTATGGGATATTTATATTTAGTAAAATTTATTTATTTTACTCTGCCGACATCATCTGTGAATATTTCAACTGTCTAGCTATCACGGTTCATAAGATACAGCCTCGTGACAGACAGAAGGACAGTGGAGTCTTAGTAAACGGCTCGCGGTTGTGCCCTTTGGGTACAGAACCCTAAAAATGATGTATTACAATTTCGTTTTCAGAATAACGTGGTGCGCTCTGGTGGTCAGAGTAGTGGTAAGAGCGGTCCTTGTTTCACGCTGTTCGTGCGCTCTCTACACCGAGCGCACGTGGACTCGTGGGGCACTAGTGCTGTACACTCGTTCCTGTTACAAGTAAGTTTACCCTCACACTTTTCCAGCTTGGTAAAAATGTCTTGGTGAAAATTTCAACT